>PVIR01005580.1:0-23579 GCA_004026965.1 Petromus typicus | reverse complement strand
AAAGCAGAGGAATCCTCTCCAGAAGTTCCTCAGACCCCCACCCCCTCCTTACAGCAATTCAGCCACTGGTTTTTCTTATATCCTGTGTTAACTCCAAATAATAAAACTATTCAATTAGCACTTAGAGTTTTTAATTGTCACAGATTTCTTTTTTCAGAAATAAGTACAATAACAACGTCTATTTCAGTTGGTTTCATGTTTGATCTAAGAAGCAAGAGGGAAAACATCAAATTTACAAAGAAAAGAACACATAAAATATTGTACTTCCAATAATTCCTCAACTGGCTATGAACACAGAATACTGATTTCAACATTTTCTCTAAATAAATCTGCAGGGGGGAGGCCTTTTCCAAACTTCTTCATTTTACACATGCTAATATCACAGTATCAATGTTGGTTTAAAGTCATATCATCTCAAATATTGTGGTGAGGTTAAAAGATAGCTAAATTTTCCCTATTTTTCTTTGGACACAAGATCTCTATGTAGTTCAGCCTGGCCTTGAAATCAATAGGAAGTGCACCAGCAGGACCTCAAATGTACAAAGGTCACTGGCCCTCAGCCATCCAACTCCTGCGATCATAAGCTTACTATACATTTATCTTGAAGATTTTCATTGTATTCTTGATTTTAAAAGTTGGTATCTTAAATAAGCCAACTCTAGAACCTAAAAATTATAATAACAGAGATGCAGAGCTTCAAATTATCATTTTCTGCACGAACTAAGATTTCACTTCTTTCATAAACAAATCTTCGTTGTATATAATTGCCTTTGACATAGAAATAGAATTTCTCCCTGCAGTACTCAGCCTATAATAGAATAACAAATACATCAGTGTTTGGTAAACTCATATGAAAACTTCAAGAATATTCTAATTTTTAGATAATGTTACAACAATTTATAAAACTATCTGGCTTACAACATTGTTAATAATGATGATAATAGGCAAGATGGATATTAGTTATCCTGATGGATATCAGTTGTATTTCTGTAACCTTTATTATGATATAATTATTACATACAAGTATTTCATCCTTTTTAGCTTAAGTTATATCCAAGAAGTTTATGAAATTTTTACTACTATTTCATTTATTTTCTCTACCCAGGTATCAAATGTCACATTACTTTCCTTTGGCTAGATTCCAAAATCTTATGAGTTCATTAGTTGTTTCACTTAAAACAGTACTCACAATTTTACTGCATGACAGTTTCTCCTCTGATCTGAAGATTTGCATCATGTTACTCTGATTTCCTGAGGATTGCCACCTGACTTATGAAAGACATCATTATTTATTGCTGAGTCATATCCACTTCTGTTGTTAAAGCTTTGAGATATTGAAGCCAGAACTGTACCCAGTGTCCTCCATGGGCCTACTGTATTACCTGGATAAAATGTAGCTTTCGTCTTCTTTTTATTGTCCTTTCTCATCATTGCCATATTTTATATAGTTTAATTTACTACATTTTCTCCATATAACATAACACCTATTTAACATTT
Source organism: Petromus typicus (assembly GCA_004026965.1). Lineage (NCBI taxonomy): Eukaryota > Metazoa > Chordata > Mammalia > Rodentia > Petromuridae > Petromus > Petromus typicus. Next base: position 22,082 of record PVIR01005580.1, on the reverse strand, counting down.
TTAATGTGCAAATAAATCAGGAACTGATTCATCATTATTTATCATACAATTAGACATTGATAATTGATTGTCAGCCACTATATTAAATCATAAGAAAATCAAAAGCATTCTGTTACCTAGATTTTTAATGTACCAATAAAGATAATTAAAAAAAAAAAGATGGACTATAGCAAATCTTCCAGAACATCCTACCACTGTAGGTCCCTGTTTCATTGGACACAATTTTCTCATGTATCCATCATTATTCAAGATTCTTCCCAGCCAAACTTTTATCTATTGCCAATAGTCACAAAAATTTTCGACCTTGTACAACTATTACTTGTCTTCTCCTGATCTTCTTACATGCTGTCTCTTTTACTGTCACAAGCACTGTACCCAGTAATCCTGCTGTACTTCTAAGCCATTGCAGAGAACCACCTTGGTTGCTTCAAAGCCCCAGGGCCCGGAGGATCCAACATACGAGCACAGCTGGACACAGTTATGTAAGCATGACTTGGCATAGATGACCACTCACGCGTCAGGCAGCCGTGTAAGGACACAATGATTTTACTGTCTGTGCTTCTTTTTCTTGGGACCTTACCTGAGAAAATATCCTTTCAGCTCTCCAACCCAATAATTATCTACTTGCATTTATACACACTTCCTAAGGAGCTGTTTGGATAAATGAAAGATATACAACTAAATATTAAATAAACTATCCAAATAATTGTCAAAAATTGCTGCAAGTGCCCAAGTATTTCAATGAAATTTTGAGTGATTTTCCTACATAATGGTAATCATATTTAGTAACAATATGATAAAAATGCCTTTACAATTAAGTTATAATTTTTTTCAGAAAGCATACTAGTGTAGCTTAGTTACTGATAACTATTCTTTATGACTAAGCATAGTATATGATGACAAAATAAAAAAAATCTACTATTGATTTTTTTGCAAGTGCTCTATCACTGAGCTATATCCTCTGTTGTTTTTATTTTATTTTTTGTTTTTCTAAAATTGATTTTACTGGTACATTATCATTGATCGTTCACTAAGAGAATTTTTCCTTTTATCTCCTTCTATGACATTGTTTTCTCTTCTCCCCTTGCAAAGAGCACAAGGACATTTCATTTGATTTCGTAGAATTCCTCAAAGAAAAAATTCAAGAACATATGGTGATTTCTTTCAGACTAGAACGTTTGGAATTTTTCATAATCACTTAACTCCACAGTGAGGCTGCAGGGCTGTAACTACAATTCCAACTGTTCCTCCTGCTGCTGCCTCCAACTGTAAGGGTCTTTCCTTGAATTTCTGTTCCCAGTAATTCCCAAGTCACCGTACCTATCTTTTTCTCCTAGCTTCTAAACAGGTAGAATTTTGCTTTGACTTTGAAGTTTTTTATGGGTCTAATAAGTGTACTTACTTTTAAATTTTAAAAATGTTTACTGGTTAGAACAAAAACAGTAACTTCCAAGAGCCCTACGTCCTGAAACAGAAAACAAAAATCTAATGTGTTTTATCAAACACACCATCCTGTAATAGTTTGTATAATTATATTTACCTAGAATTTTTACTACATTAAACCACAATATGAGCCTTAAAATATATCTTAATAAATTAAAAAAACCCAAAAGGTTAATCATCAAATTATAAAGAAATAAAATAGAAATAAACATCATAGAATACCTAGGAAAATCCCCCAAACATAGAAATTAAACAGCGCATCTATGTAACTTATAGCACAAAGAAGCCTCAAAATAGAATTAAGAAAGTATTTTTAGTAAAATGAAAATAAAAACACAATTTGTCAACATTTGTTAGATGCAGCTACAGCAGAATCTAAAGAGAAATTTATAGCACTGCATGTTTATATTGAGATAGATGATGCAGCTAAAATTGTGAACATAAATCTGTACTTTAGGAAATCAGCGGAATGAGAGAAAACTAAACCTTAACCAGTGCAAGTGAAGATAAAATTTACAGCAATAATCAAGAAAAGCAAACAAGCCAGAAACAGAAAAAAACCTCCTTCTTGGGGCAATATAGTGAAATAGATAAATCTCTAGTGAAACTTAACTAATAAAAAGAGAAGACATAGATCAGTATTAGAAATAGAAGATATATTAACAGTACCGATCATACAGGCATTAGAAGAATAGTAAGAGAAAACTAAGAGAAGTTCATTATTTTAATAACCAAGAGGAAGTAGAATATCTTAATATTACAAACTACCAAAGCACACTTGATGAGAAATAACCAGCTTGTTATATTCTGAGAAAGCTGAAATTCTTATACACAAGAGGTCTTCAGTGACATTATGTTCCTTTCCTCACAAATCCATACTTCAAACAACTTCAAGAAAACATTCAGCCTCATCCCCCTGCTTTTGACTGAACCGATTTTCTCATGTTATGCATTTCACTTTAATCCTCTCAAAAGTACACTGTACTTCTTCCTCTCCTGTGTCTAAAATGCCACAATGCTCATTCCAATACTCTAATGTATATTGCTTAATTTCTTTATAGGCATTTAACATGCTTATTTATTTGTTCATTTATTTTCATTCTGAATTTTTGCTAAGAGTATTTCAGTATCAATATATGCACATTTTCCAAAAGCATATTAAGGCAAAATATTCACAGGTAGCAAAATAGAATTTTCTTTCTTCTCCTCTAATATCCAATGTTAATTTTTTTTTCTTTTTCTCTTTCATTTTTTAGTAGGAGGAGTCAAACCTAGGGACCTCCCACCTGACAGCAAGGTACAGCAACACTGAGTTATATCTCTAGCCAAGTGTTAAATTTTATATTGTATTTATTCTAAATTCTTTTTTTTTTTCAGGTTTTTTGAGACAGGGTCTCGCTCTATGGTTCAGGCTGGCACTCAGCTCAGCCTCAAACTCACATTTCAGCAATCCTCTGCCTCTGCCTCTGCCTCCCGAGTGCTGGGATTACAGGCATGAGCCACCACGACTGGCACTGTGGTATTCGGTACTGGCTGCTGCTGGGCGTGAGTCTCCACGCCCAAGATGGTATGTGGTTACCAAGGATTGAACCCAGGTCCTTGAGCTTGCAAGACACGCGCCGGAACCACTGAGCTAACTCCCTGGCCCTCTAAATTCTTTATAATCTATTTACTCTACATCTTTCTGTTTCATACTTTAGGGTAATCTATGTGTGTGGGTGTGTATGCATAAACAGTATATAATATTTTTAAAACTTTGGAATTAATATATGTAGAAACTCAAAACTCTGATTTGTTTCTTTAAATGCTGTGTGATTTTCTAGTTTTTTGAGAAATTCCCACATTTCTTTACCTAGTTATTTACTAGGAAAAATAAATTTTTAAATATTTCAAAAAAGCCAACTTGAAAATTTATATGGCTCAAATAGATTAGACTACCTTTTAAATAGAATTATAATATTCGTGCTTCCTGCCAGAATATATTTATTTTAATGTTCTCATGACCAATTTAATTTGCATTTTCTGATTAGAAGTAAAATAAAGAATTTATTCATTCTATGTACTTGTCAGATTTTTTCTTCCATAAATTATTAATACCACTTATAGCTTTCCTTTCTTTTTTTGAGTACTGGAACTCAAACCAAGGGCCTTTACACTAAGCACATTCCAACCCCTTTCTTTCTTTTCATTTTGAGAAAGGGCTTCACTAAGTCACTAAGCTTTCAAAGTGGGGCTTGAATTTTTGATTTCATATTTTTGCCATCTAGTCAGTAAGAATGATTGGAGAAGAAAAATTGAACTTCTTCAGTTGAATTTGCCTTAGCACATTTATTTTGTGAATTTATATCTTCAATAAAATATTCACCTATAGTAGCATTGACTGAGAGGTAGAACATGTTAGTTGTCAACTTCTTAAAGAGTATTCTACTGCAGGTACCTTCAGAACTTTACAATGTAGTAGTTTCAACTTTTGAAAATATTGCAATTGATTATATTTCATATTCTAAGCAAATTAAGACTTCACTATTTATTTTTTTTTCAGTCCAGGAAGATTATATACTTATTTTAAATCAGCTCAACTAAATGATATGTACATCATTATATCTAAGATTCTGGTAGTCTCAGTTGGAATTACAACTCTGACATTGCCTCAGTAGGTTGTCTTGTGTTCTCCATTCAGAGCCTGTATGCCTATTTGGCTCAGTCTTGTAGGTTATCATTTATCTATTCTATCAAGATACACTCTCAACTTGGCTGCCTCCAGATACTGTTTTTTTAAATATTAATTTACAGTCATCACATTCTAGTAATCCCTCAAATTACAATCAATCTGACAGCAAAAATCTGGGATTAATTAGGTTAATGGCAGGTTCATCTTTGTCTTATTATCTATAGCATGGACCCAGGTAAACATCCAGACTTTAGCTGTAGTGACTGAATTACAAACGGTCCTCAGAAATCAGTCAAGTTTGTCAGTCAAGGGTCCACCATAAGTCAAATGTTAATAAGTGACAATATTGTTGTCTTCAGTATTTTCTATGTTGTTTAGTATAGTTATGTTGCTTAACTTTTAAACTTATTTCATGTTAAGAAAACCTTTTTTAATCTCAAGAAGTTTTGAAGTATTTCATCTAAAATAAAGTTTTAAAAACCAATAGGTTAAAAATGGACAGAAGAAAACTATATAATGAGCAGAAGTTGTGACAAATTCTTTCAGTTTTATATAGCCTTTAAAAATAGTTGTTTATTTATTTTTTTTAATACAGAGCAGCTCTGACTTTGCTCTGATTTGCTCTGAGCTCTGCTTTGATACATACAAAGCACATGTATGTCTTTGCCAAGAACACAAATATACTATTAGATGAAGTTCTATTTTACAAGGAAAGTGAAAACCTTATACATCTGGGAAATAATGACTTATTTGAAGTGGCTGGAGAAATTTGAATTAGGACTGAAATAATTATTAAATTGGTCAGAGTCATAACAGAAAAAATGATTTGGAAAGAGAAAGAAAATAGTAGGTAGTTCTCAGGAATATTATGAGTCCCTAATAACTAAAATGAGTAGTATCAGGGAAAACTACCAATATCAACATAAGACAGAGACATAGAAAGAGAATCTTTTCTATTAAAACATTGTTGTCTATAAAGTCTCTATTCCTCATCCAATATTCCAATGTTTTGGAGGTTAAATTAGTAATAGTGCTGTTCTGTAGGAAGGCAAGTGGTATGTGTGAGATACAGTCATTTCCTGAGTGTTAGAGTGTGGATGTCCTCCAGAAGGCATGCATTGAAGGTGTGGTCATTAGCCTGTGGTGTCCTTGAGCTGAAAAATCTTTAGGAGGCAGAATGTGGTGGAAGGAAATGACTGACCTTAGGGGCTGCTCCTATAGTGGATATAAGACTATGCCCTAGCTGTCTTTTCTTCTGTGGTGCAGTAATGTGACATATTCCTACTCTACAGTTCAGTCTCATTACAGACCTCAAGTTCACTGTAATAGTTACAGTCTATACAGAGTATGTAACATAAATATGTGAAAATGTCAACTCTTTGTTATTTGAAATGTCACAATTAGAAACCTTAGAATCTTGTGTTTATAAATACTTAGGAAAATATCAATACTCATTAAATATTATCTATTTCAATACAAGAGAGTATATTCCAAACCATGCTCTTATAAAATACCTTATAAAGTGATTAGTCTTAATAGACTATAGGAAAATTAAAGAAAAATCACACACACACAACTCTTCAAACACAATATTCAATTAGAACAACAGAAGACATGGTTCAGCAGTGTTTAGGGCTAACTAATATTTTTTTTTCTCTTATGGAGAAACCCAAAATAAACAATACATTATATATGTATGAAGAGGGTGCTTATGAAGAGAGAGGAAAAATTGGATTTGCTTTGCTCCTGATTATGCTTTGCCTTTATCCTTGTTAGCTCAAGAGCAACCTACCTCTGCTTCTCTTCAACATCATCATTTAATGGCAACAAATCAAATTTTTCAGATAGCAGGGCTGACAGGATCTATAAGCAACAGAGAGGCTTTACAGCAGCTGTCACTTTCCTATGGGACACAATTGTGCTGTGTCATTTGAACTTGTGCACCAATGCATCCGTAAAGTACTTCTACACAACCAGGTTGAAGCTGTACACAGTCTGTTCAGTTGACTGCCAACGTGTAAGAATCCTACCGCTAGACTCACACTGCAAACGCTAGCTTCAGCAGGAATTACGTTCTAAATGCTTGTGAAAATAAGCAATTTCTAACAGCCTTCATCTTCTATGTCATCAGCATTTTATTAACATGTGTGAATCTATTATTTATAGGTATATTTTGGCTTGAATACATCTTACTTGCCATTCAAAGCAAAATCCCTTAAAAAGCTTGTATTAATTAAATCACCTTCATAATTTATTTGCTGTACTCATCCTCTTCCTTCCTGTATTATGTCATTTACATTGCATACACTCTGTAGAATGTAACTATTACAATTAACTTATGTGTTTATAAGCATTATCTGAATAGTCCATATTATTCCAGAAATTAAGGACTTGTTTCTTTTAACATGGGATAGTGCTCTTTCCATGAGTGGTTTTAGAGATAAAACTATTTATCATGACACCTATTTTTAAAATATTTTGTGAATTTAAATTTTTACTAGTTCTTCCTTCTCTAAATACTTCAGCCTCCTTAGTCTTTCTGCAACACTCTACACATACTCTTGCCCAGAGAAACGTGAGCTCTCTATCTATTTGACTTACTCTTCTTCCAAGAACTTTCCATGGCTTTTGTCCTTACATTCTTGAAATTTTGCCTCAATTACTACTTTCAGATTTTATGGTTTTCTAATGGTAGTGTTTAAAACTTGTAACCACAATCTCTATCCACTATATCTTTCTTCATCATATTTTCCTCCGATAAATTTAACAACTTCTGGAATATGGTGTAATAAAGTTATTCACATTTCTCAATTGCTAGCCCAGTTGGATGAAATACTATTTCAATGTTTGTTAAGAACTGTAACCACAGATTTTAGCTATGAGTATGTGAATAACTAGAACGTAGGTTTAGCTTGCAAATTTAGCCACAGACATAGACTTACATGATTATAGATATCTGTACTTGAAGGAGAAGTTCAAGTCTGTTTGGACCAGTTATGTTGCATGTATGTTTCCTAGCACTAGGAGATACCTAAAGGAGTTCAAGCATGCTCACTCCTGTGCCTAGAAACTGGCATTAACCGCTTGGAGGCCTCCTGTTTCTCCTCTAGTCATGACTCCTTTGCTCATCAAAGAGTTAACCATAAAATGTAAAAATCTTGTGCCCCACCAATCAGCTACAGCCCTATTGCCCCGATGCGTTCATAGCCACGCCCACTCCTTGTGCTCTATGTATGCCTGTGTAATCCTCAATAAACATGGAAGTGTTCACCAAAACCTCCCCAGAGTCTGTGTGGTGACTGCACACTCACCCTCTAGGCCTTGGAACCTGATCCTCAGCTGCATACCACCACAACACCATAGAAGACAACGTATATATCTGAAATATAGAATATGAGAAAATGAAGACAAGAGGCAAACTTTCCACATGATATGTGCTGAAAGAGAGACATGAGGTACTTTGTGACTTCCCCCAAGGAATATGGGTCTAATTCAGTAGAGACAGAGTGAAACTTGGGATTCTTAATTCCAGGCTGGAGTACACATCTCACATTTTATTCTAAAGACAAGAACCCGACCCTAAGGCAGAAGTTCGTATTCTAGTCCTTGCCCCATCATCTGCTGGCTCTCATTGTCTTGAGAGAATGACAGTTAGCTTTCTGATTCTGAGCCATCCGCTCTAAAAACTTTGACAATACTATTATTCATAGATTTAGAGTGAAGATTTATCAGATGAATTTATATTCATGATTTTGAGCTTTTTGAGTTGTAATTGTTATTCTTTCTCTGCATACCCAGTGTATTGTATTACTGAATCTTGTGTAAATTGCATATGGGCCTATAAATTCATGATGCCCATTTCCTAAGATATGTGTTAATATCATTCGTACAAAGTCTTAATGTCATTCATAGGAGCTGCATATATATATTGATAGACTTATATTAGAAAAGATACCATTTTTGCTGCCAAGGTAATATAAAATTGATTTAATTTATCCATAGAGTGGTTATAGCCTCTAAGGAAGTACTGTCATCAGATTGAAACTCAGAGCTTAAAAAGTACTTTTATGCATGTAAGGAAGATTTAAAAGGTTCATGAATGTGCTGTTACACTTTTTTTCTTTTCTATAAATAGGCAGGATAAAGGTTTGAACAACACAGTTTTCCACTAGGACAACCATACATGTTATATTTTCTTAATTTACATGGCTAAATATGACATTTTATATCAAAACAGAATTTTAATGCTATAGAAAAATTCAAAAGTTACTAGACTTTGGGGAGTTTGTTGTTTATTCTTTGTAATCTAATTACTTATTAAATTACTATGTAACATGTAAATAAAATTTCAATAATTGGCTGTGCTCTCAGGGAAGTTTTGGAGTATTTTAGCAATTAGTAGAAGTCACTATTATTCACTCTCAGGATAATATTGTAGTGCTATTGAAAGGTGGACAAAGAATGGCCACCATCGTGTCGCCATCTGTTGGTCTTCAGTGGTAACCTCATGGTCAGTAGCTCTTTTAATTGTCTTTGATGCACATATGGGACAAGGCTGTGATGCAGACAAGCAGAGGTTCCCCTCGTGATCATCTGCAAACAACTGTGATTGTAACACATGGCTCACTAGATCGATGCCCTTGAGCCCGAAGCCACGCTGACAACAAGATATACAGCATATGGAGCTGTAATGCCTCCACCTCTCGCCTAATTGAACCTAACTAGTTGCTCTTGAATATAACAAGAAAATGTCTTGAATCAACAGTAGGCAACAGTTGGGGAAAATATTAATTTAAAGGCTCAGAAATATTCCAAAGATTTTCTACTTTTGAAATAATTGAAGCACAACTGACATTTTTTGTTGCACAAAGTATTTGAAATAGAAGACATTCTAGTTCTTTGAACAACCATAAAAAATTCAGTGACACAAAAATATTTACATTATAGTATCTCTGACTCCTACTATTTACAAAATACATCTTACATTTCACAAAAGAATATTTCTTCTCTTGTCTAATACACACAGATTACAATATTTTATGTTCTATGTCAGAAGACACGTTCCTGAGCTATAAAATATATGTACCTTTAGCACATATATTTAATATATAGCACAGCATATCATTTATAATCCCACCTTTATCATGAAATATTGTGCTCTTTATTTGCTGCCTGTTTGTTTTATATCTGTAGACAATGTTAAAGATTGAAGCAATCATATTTACCAAGGCACAATGAGATGACAGGTTTAAAGAGCACATGAGATGGGCATACATACGTTTGTCACATGTCCTAATATAAATAATGATGCATAAAATTTGCACACAAGAGGAAACATAGTACAAGGAGGGTGTTTTGGACCTTGAATACGCAATAATAGAATCAAGTCATTCCACTTGGAGCCCTCGTGACATCAGTAAATTTGCTTCATCCAGTGTGTGCGCTTCATCACATAGTCATTGTCTGGGAGCTACTACACACAATCAAGTACAGCTTTGAATGAGGCAGCACTGTTCACAAACACACAACGTGAGGAACCAATTATCTCCAAGATACGCACAGGTCTCATTCTCAACAAGGCATGATTGGGTGACACCTTTGCCTTGAGAGGAGATGAAGAGAGCACATCACAGCACCTGTGATTGCCAGTTAGATTAATTTCTGTTTCTGACATCAACTATTTGAATTGAATAATAAATTGAATCTACAAATTTTTTAGGTTGTGTCTCTATAGTAAATCCTTGCTAAAGTGATTTTTATAATGCTTTCTGATTATTGATTTATGGTAAAAATATTATAGCATAATAGAAAAAAATTAACAATTAAGAGCTTAGGATTTGAAATTAAACTGTTTGGATTTTTATCTAAACCCCACCAATTATTAGCTTTGAGAAATTAGTGAGGGTTTATGTCTTGATGCTTTTGTTTTCTAAACCATAAAATGATGATGATGATAACAACGTAGCTTTTATTGTAGGTGGCAGGGATTAGGTGAATTTAATAAAGTACAGAAGCTCTTAGCACACAGCAAAGAACAATCACTGTGCAAGTTTTAACTTCTATTAGTGTATGAGCTATGTCTTAGAACCCTCTTTAACATCAATCAACATTTTTAAGATTAGACAATAGTTACTACTATATTTAGCATGTACCATAATAGAAACAAATGGATTCAAATATCAATATGGCAAAGAGTTATACATAATCACATTCAAACTCCTTTTACAATTATTTTATTGAATGAAAAATAATAACATATCCTTTCTGTCTGTTTATTTTCATTCTTTTTTTAAAATTTTTTAATCTTTATTGGTACACTATATATATGCATCATAACTGCACTCCATAATGGAGATTTGTACTATTATAAGACACAACTTAATTCTCTTTTTTTCCCATAGCCCTACCCACCCTACCACCCCCCATATACATAAAATTTGTTTCCTTACTTTTTTGTTACAATCTCATCAGTTTTTCCCCTTCACCCTATTTTACTTTGAGCATTTTCTATTTCACAATATATAACAAACAATTCTAGGACTCATTTACATCTTTATTTTCTCATACCAGAGGAAAAATGTGATATGTACCTATCTGTGACCTATTTATTTCACTAATGAGGATATCCTCAAGGTATGTCCATTTAAGCATAAATGATTCAAACTTATCATTTTTATGGCAGAGTAATACTCCATTCTGTAGAAGAACCACAGCTTTTTTATCCAGTCTCAATTTGATGGACACTTGGGTTGTTTTCAAGATGTAGCAATCACAAACTGGGCTGCTATAAACATGGGTGCACATATGTCACTGTGATATGAGTCTTCCAATTCTTGTGTGTATATACCTAGCAGGGCAATGGCCGGGTCAAATGGGACCGTCAATCCTAGCTTTTTGAGGGTTCTCCAAACTGATCTCCATAGGAGTTGTACGAGTCTACAGTCCCACCAACAATGGAGAAGGGTTCCTTCTTCTCCGCAGCCTCTTCAACATTTGCCATTGGCTGATTCTGAAATGGCAGCCATTCGATGTGGAGTGAGATGAAATCTCAATGTTGTTTTCATCTGCATCTCTCGAATGACTAATGATGTTGAACATTTCTTCATATGCTTCTTAGCTGCTCTTACTTCTTCCTCTGAAAAATATCTGTTCATTTCAGGTGTCCATTTATGAGTTAGGTCATTAAATTTGGGTGGGCTGATTTTTTTTGAGCTCTTTATATATTCTAGATAGTAACCCTTTGTCTGAGGAACAGCTGGTAAAGATTTTTTTTCCCACATTGTCAGTTGCCTTTTTGCACCGTTGGTGGTTTCCTTTGCTGTGCAGAAGCTTTTTTAAAAGAGTGAGGTTCCATTTGTTGATTTCTTCTGCCAATCCTTGTGCTATACAAGTTTTGTTCATGAAGTCTTTCCCTAAGCCAATGTCTTTGAGAGTTTTACCTAACCTGTTTTGCAGAAGGTTTAGAGTGTCTGTTTTAATATTTAGGTCTCTTATCCACTTTGATTTTAGGTTGGTACACTGTGAAAGAGTTAGATCTAGTTTTAGTCTTTGGCAAGTTAAATCCCAGTTTTCCTACCTAAGTTTATTTCGAACACCATGTAAATTGATATATGAAACAATACTACATCCTGTATTCTGTATTACTTGAAAACATGTAGTTTTCTATAAATCTCATGTCTGTCTCTGCTGAATTTATAAATCTATATTTCATTTAAAGTTGCAAATTTTCATAGCATCTCAGTTGATATCACATTTGTCTCCATACTCATATAATACCTGTCTAATATCACAAAAGTTAACATGCATCTGCAATTAATAGAGGATTTTTTTTCAATGACTTTATTAGATCTTGCTCCATTTTCATGGTTTTGCTATTGTGGAGCCTAGTTTTGCACAAGGACCACATAGAAAAGGGTGGAATGGGGTGGGAATGGATTGGAAGGTCTTTACAGAGTTACTAACTGTCAAGAACAGCTGTATTTCAGGATATGATATAAGATAACTAACAAGTAATAATTTCTAATTTAGAAATAAAAACTGATTATCTACCAAAGTATCCAAATTAAATTTTCCAAATAATTTCTCAACAGTACTTGAAAATTGTGTTTATTGTTTTGCACACCTAGGCCAGGTACAGCTAAATTCCACTCTGCTGAAACCACGAGAAACAAATCTTTTGACTTTGCATTCATTGTAAGATGTTCTAAATGAGAAAACAGAAAAGGTTAAGAATTAGAGTTCAATTTAGGTTTTCTAATCCATTCATTCCCCCTTCATGTCTTTCACTGACTTACAGAATTGGAAGAGATGCTTCAGTATCAAGAGATCTCTGCACACACAAATTTGGTACGTTTCATCCCATTTAAAACATCACATCTCTAAACCTAGCTCTGATTTTCCAGGAACCAGTGGATGTTTCATAAGCAAGGGCAGCAACACTCCTACTCCTGGTTGACAGAAATAATTTAGTAGTGTACAAGGAGAATGAAGTCAGCCCTTTTAACAATAATTAAGAATTCAGTCTCAGTGATCTTGGAGGGCTTATTATCTCCAGTAGTTTTAAGCTTTGCTTCATCTTCCTTTTCTCTTGGACTAATAATTTTTGAGTTTACATTATGCTAGGAACCGAGGGGGGAGAGAGAGAGAAAGAGAGAGAGAGAGAGAGAGAGAGAGAGAGAGAGAGAGAATACAGACTGGAAATGAATATTGTGTTCTTGTCACATTTTCAAAATTAAACTATTCTTAAAACTTGCTCAATTATTCTTCTCTTGGCTTGCTCTGTAGATTTTTTTCATTACATTCCTGCTGGAAAACAATGGCTAGGCAATTTAATAACATATGTATTTCCATGGAGACACTTAGATAATTAGAAATAGCAAAAGAAATGTAAAATATTTAGTTTAATATTTATATGAAACAAAATATTTTTAAGATGACAAAATAGGATATGTGTCAAAGACATTCCATACCACAATTTCATGTGAAATATTTCATTAGAACAATTTAGTTTATTGTATAAAATTATGAATTTATATCTCTAAACTTGATATGTTAACATTTCATACTTTAATTCATTCTCAATGATTGATTCTGAGCTTATGATGTGTTCCTTTATTTATTCCCATACAAATTAGGTGTAGGAAAATAAGGATTTTAAATATTCAATGATTGCCTTTTTACTATCTATAAATTCAGTGCCCTTCACCACAACAAAATATTTTGTGCACTGACAGAAAGCCAAACTTACAGAACTCTTAGTGCAAAGTGACATCCACTTTTTCTCACTGAATAATGTAATCTAGTCCAATTTTATCTCTGAAACAATATTGTTATTTTTTCTTCCATTGTTAATCTCCACACTTCCATCATCTTCCCTTTTCACAAATCCATTCAGAGACTTTGAAAGCATTTGTTGACTATCTTTGGTAATGTGTTTTATTTCATTTTGTGTCTTGAAAGTAGTGTGCAGTCAGATAGATTTAGTTCTATAAAATAAAGCTATCCATGCAATAATAAAATAGTAGTGACATGACTAAAGAGTCTACAGTTTGAAATGCTCACAACATTTAGTGCTTTTATACTTTATGTAGATTATCTCAGTTAATTCTTTACGAAACCACCTTTATGAGAAAATTTATTACTGTGACATTTACTGAGGAGAAAGCTGAGGACTAGTGATTGAGAGAGATTCTCAAAAAGTCAAGACTAATAAGTGAAGGGTGTAGACACCTTAATCCAGACATTGTGGCCTACTGTCACTCTTTTAATAAAAAGCTTGCACTTTGACAGTTATTTACTCCTGTAGGTTTGGATGTGACATAACCTCTTCAATCTTTTATTTCTTTATTGATAAAATGAGTGCACCTTTTATGTTGCTTTTATATCAATACTTTTATTTAAGAGACACTCTCAGTGGTAAACAAAAACCAAACCAGAGACTTGGTTGTACTCATTGTATCAGTATTCCTTTGCTTCAAAGTGCTCTTCACAGACAGAGCTAGAAAACAAAACCTACACATATGTCTCTATGTGCTTCTCTATTAGTTCTATTAAGGTCTTCATTTTGTACTGATCATATCAATGTAAATCACACAGCAGAGAGTTCACTCTCCCTGGCCCTTGTCCACATTTGTAACTCCTTTCAACAGTTCAGAGTTCAGTTTAAATCTCAGCTGCTTAAAATTTACTCAAATTAAGGATCATGTTATGATTAATTTGAATGGATGTAATTAACATAAATGTATGAGAAACACAATTGATTAGACTTCTACAGAGTTCCATTCACTTGCACTAACTTTTGGCCAATGTGGCTGTGTGACAGCTTCACTAAAATTCTGTTTATTGTTGGAACTGTGAGAACAATGTACAGAAAGCAAATAATTTATGTTGTGCTAAATACCACAATTTAGTTCTGATAGGCAGAAAAAGAATATTCAGAATTTTAGTAAAAAAAAGTCTGCAAAATATTTCTAGCTCATGTCAAAGAAATATTGCATAAATATTGAATAGCTTAGAAAAATTGTATGTGGCATTTTAGAATCATAGTAAATTAGTATATATATATATATATATATATATATATATATATATATATACACACACATGACCCATGCTTGAATTTTAATAAAATACTACCAATTGATGGGCTACTCACATATCTATATCTCATTTCTAAGTAAGTGACCACAATTTTTTCCAGGCTTAGACATGAGATTCTCAAGTACTTTAAAAGTAATGTTTTCCTAATCCTATTCTCAGTGCTGGGTTAGAATGTGTGGTACTGGCAGCTTTAGGAGGGAAGGGCCCATTTCTGCTCAGTGTTTCAGTGGATTCAATCCAAAGGAAGCAGTCTGCAAGGCAGCAATCACAAAGCAGAGAACACCTGCGCACATAAGGGCAGCCGGGAAGGGGAGAGTCAAGGGCGGAGGCCGAGGTGGCGATTCACCCTTCAGTCTCATAGTTCCTTCATTTGAAGCGTGTTCTGCTCAGTCAAACACCTCCTTCTTTTTTAATATTTTTAATTTTTTTTTTTGGTGTTGTTTTGAGACAGGTTCTCACCTTGTAGTTCAGGCTGGCCCTGAGCTCAGCCTCCAACTCACATCACAGCAATCCTCCTGCCTCTGCCTCCCGAATGCTGGGATTACAGGTGTGAGCCACCACACCCGGCACCGTGGTGCGTGGTGCTGATTGTTGCTGGTCGGGAGTGTCCACGCCCAGAATTGTATGTGGTTACTGGGAAACTGAACTTGGGACTTGCACTTGCAAGACAGGGGCTGGAACCACTGAGCTAAATCCCCAGCCCAAACACCCTCCTTCTAATGGTACACTCAGCTACAGAACTCACCAATGCATGAATCCCCTGGTAAATGTAGTAGGTGATCCATTCACCTTCCAAATACATGCTCACTCACAGAGATATTTTAGATTTATAACAAAGCTTTAAAAATTCAAGCAATTCCTTAACTGTGGGATATCTTACTACAGAACTTCTGAAGTAGCTCCAGCCTATAAGTCTAGATAGGCATCAGAGAGCTGATTTATAGCTGGAATGACATAATCAGAGAGGATGTGTCTCCTGATAATGACAAGTTTGTTGATTTTTTACATTTTCTCATGTTAAAAATAGCAGTATTCATTTTCTTTGTTACTTTGCCTCATTCTCTATAAGTGGTTTACAGTGACTCAAACGCTTTAATAAATCTGAATTGATCAATTGACTGAAAAACAATTCAATGAGGTGAAATGTTATTTCATGCAAGACCTCACAAACTGTATAGGAAGCTTGTTGATCAGCACGAACATCATCAACAGAAATTGAAAGAGAACATAGAAGGGTGGGGAAACACAGCTAAAACAAAAGTAATGTTCTGGAGTTAATAACACATATTAAAATTTGAAATGAAGTATTTACTAAGAGTTTTCTTTTGACTTTTAAAATCAGGCATATTTTACAGATTGTTGAGAAAACATAAATACAATTATAATACTTTCTATAAGGTGTATATATATATATATATACCTTATAGAAAGTATTATAATTTATAATATATAAATTATATTATACTTATATATATATAAGTATTATATATATATATATATGGAGTGATGTGTTTTATTATAATTGACCTACCTATATTTTATTCCTTTAAAAATACTTCCTTAAAAAATAAAAACAAAGAGTACCTTGTATATGATTTCTAGTTTCTAAGGCATTCCAGAATATTTGAAAGGAAGTACTTATTTGAGAAGAGAACATAAAAGAATACTTTCCATACTTGGAAAAATTTTATTAGTGATGAGTAATTAAATAAAATAATATATCTGCTGATATCTAAAGTTATTAGCTAATAACTATATTCTTAATTTAACATTAGATATTATTGGTATGGCTTTGTATCTATTAAAAGAAATAGTAAGTAGGACGAAGACTCTTCAAAGTTTTTAGTAATGTTAGTTAATTTTTAGAAAATTCAAGTGATTAATACTGTAAATCTCAGTATATTATCTCAATAAATAGTAGATTAAATGTATTTATTATGTATTAAATTTATGATAAGTCTAATCATTATGAAAATATACTATCACAGACATTGATAAAGATAACAAAGATAATGCCCATTATATACATTTTAATCTACAACTTATACAATCAGTAGTTAAATTAGAATTTAATTGAGCCTCTGTTGTCAGGATTCCAATATGTTTGAAAAATCTTCTGCTCCATTTTAACTTGTATAAAATCCTCTTCCTCTAGGGTGGAAGGACCTATGATCAGGATGAGACATTGTCAAGAACAGCACATGTCTTACTCGGATTTGTGATTTTCTTACTTGGATTTATGAATGTCTGCTACACCCTGAGGGATTTTAAACTACAAAGATTACTGCACTAGGATTATTGGATTGAAAACCTACTAAAACTTACTTACTGGGATTTAAGGATATCTGCCCTGTCCTATGGAATCTTCAACTACAGGAATTATTGTGAATAACTGCCTTATTTTATGCATGCTGGAATTATGGGTGTGAAGGGTTGTACCAAATAAAGATGTGGTGCGGGGTTTTTCTCTTTTTACTTCTGTGGTATTTGGCTTTTTGCTGCCACTGCTCAGAGTAGTAAGAGTCGAGCCCGGGCTCAACCTTTTCCTCAAGGTTCCAGTTTTGTGGTTTGTTGGTTGTTAATCCTTTTGCTGTGGGACTCACTAGGAACTGGAGTGTGCTACGAAGGTTCTTGCTGACTTGAACTACTACTTGAACCTTCTTGAACTACGAAGGTTCTCTTCCGCTGACTTCCACAGGACATCACTCCTGTGATCATGTAACATTATCTAATAAATTGATTTTGTGTATATAATTAATATCTTTAGTCAGCTGGTTTGGATACAATCAAAGAACCGTTTCTTTGGAATGGATTCACCCACTCTTAAAAGAATAGCCAGCGGCTCGACTAACTATGAAGATGTTTACAAGGCTACATGTGGCCCCTGCACTGCGGCCCAGGTGAGCGCTCACAACCTGAGGACAGGCTGATAGACAGTGGAACAAGAGCAGCTTTGGGCGACTGAGGCTCCAGCAGGTGTTCAGCTACAACCCTGATGGAACTAACCGAAAAAGCTTATGGAGAGGAACACGCCATCCGACTGACATCTTGATGTTTACATGTCAAGATCGTGAGCAGAGAATCCACCTCATCTGTGACAGACTCTTGATCCGTGGAAGCTACGAGGTGATGGGTTTGTGTTTAGTGATGAAACATAAACATAACGAGTCATATCGAAACAGATATTGGCCATTATCTATGCTAATACTCCAATATCCGGCTACCATTTGCTACCGCCCTAGTCCATGGTGTAGAAAATGCACTGGGTAAATGCACACTTTCTTACAAGTTTCTTTAAGCGATCATGTTATAAAACAGTGGCAAACAAAGCACAAGCAGCAGTGAAAAAGATAATTTGGTCACTAAGTATTTCAAAGGGGATTTTCATGATCTCTTTTATTTCTTAAGGATATGAATGTAGTGGTTCGACCATTGTTAGTCAAGACTGTGAACCTAACAAAGTATTAAGACATATTTAATTACTTCAGGTATCTCCTAAGTAACTAGACTGAGTGTTAAGAAAAATAAACAACTGAATCTCACATATACAAAATTCCTTGGGCTATGTATATACTAAGTGACAGAAAGTGGACAATAAATCATTGGAAAATTCTAGACTTTGTTCATATATATTTACACCAAAACATTCATAAAGATTGCATATATTTTAGAAATAATTTCAAGTAAAAACTTGCAATGATAATTTGTCCAGTAACTCTTACCAGTATACTAGATAATTCAGTTAATTCTGTATAGAAATATTAATTGAATTAAGTTTTCATAGTCTACTTCCTCCCCATATGCTGAAAGGAATAAATTAGACTAATGGTCACAATCAGTCAACCCATTTCCTTTCAGAGTCATCAGAAAAACTATCATTTAGCACTGGAGGTACACTGAGATGAATTTGAGACTGTTGGTAAAAGCTACAATATCTGCCCTAATTGGAGAGGACCAGTGAGCATCAGAGGAGGTGATTTGTTTCTGACAAGATTGAAGGGGAGTAAGGAAAAATGATACACGTGACTGAGTAATAACCTGGGTAATAACCTGGGAAATCAAAGTCTTATTTGCATGTTATGTAGGAAAGAATTAGACTAAAGTGAAAACAGAAGAGAGGAGCTCTGTGTGATTTTGTCTTTATAAGCAACAGTAAAAATATGTCAGCCTTTTCATGAGACACATGTGGAATCATGAGACACATATAAAATAGAAATGTAAGAAAAAAAACCTAATAATTACTCTTTTGTAATTATTATCTTGCTGAACCTTTTCAATCACAAGTCTAAAAGCAGTGTAAAGCTATGATTTAAAATTCAAAAACAGCCAAGCACGGTGGTACACACCTATAATTCCAGCCCTCAGGAAGATGAGTCAAGGGGATTGCTCGGAGTATGAGGCACACCTAGGATACACAATAAAATCCTCTCTAACAAAACAAAACAAAGCTCAGACATAATATTACGATTCCTGTTTGTCTTTATGTATAAATATTTATATCACACAAAGAAGAGTTAAAATAAGTAAATTAAGGCTGTAGAAAGGTTGGGATGAGGATAATGGGAAATAAAAATCATAAATTAAAATGTGTTTGCAAAGGAGAAAATCAAGATTACTACTGTGATCTATACCTGGATAAACTATTTCCATCAACAGAAACAGAAACACTCAGGATTACAAGTAGAATCCTGAGACCTTAACAAAATGAGCATCAATTAAGGAGTTCTGTTTTGTTTTTTGAGGAGAGGAGAGGAAAAGAGAAAAAAAGAGAGACAGACAATTCTTTCCACAGGAAAGGTATCAAAATTACAAACAATAACAGCATATTCCTGTTGTGTGATAGTCACTTTTCTATGGTAACATGATCAGAAAACTGCAGTGTGGCTGCTGTTCTTTGGCAAAATCCCTGGGAAGCTGAAAGGCTG
The DNA here is from genome assembly GCA_004026965.1 of Petromus typicus. Classification (NCBI taxonomy): domain Eukaryota; kingdom Metazoa; phylum Chordata; class Mammalia; order Rodentia; family Petromuridae; genus Petromus; species Petromus typicus. The sequence continues at coordinate 2,444 of PVIR01005580.1, read as the reverse complement.
GACATTTTCACAATAACAGAAAGGAATTTAAGTCGATCAAAATTACATGAAATTGAAAAGCCTAGTGAGGCTAGCATAACTTTTTGTGATTTTTTTCACTTGATCCTAGATCATGAAACACAGAAAGTCAGAATTTTAAAAATGAAATGGAAGAGTTTAGCTATGGATCAAGAAATGTTACTGCATAGATATCTTTTGTAAATATTGAAATTATATAAATGGAGCAAATTAATAAAATATAAGCAGTGAGCATAAAAGCTTTAATAAAACTTGAGTTTGATTTGGCAAGTCATAAATGTCAAAAGGGGAGTCAGCCAAAGACATTTTATTACAACAGCACAAATAAAATCTGCTAACAAATGGCCTTTAAAAGAGTAAAGAGAGAAAAAATAATAAATACAATCCTAGCTATACTGGAGTCATAGATTAAAACAAAGAAACACAAAAGCTTTCTTTATCTACTGTTTTCAAAGTGGAAATGTTTCCGTTTCAGATATGCAAGATGAAAACATTCCAGAGAACACTATAGAGTTAACAGATGAAAAAAGGTCAATTTTTTTTCACTTCCTTCAACAAAAATGAAAAATTGTACTCCTGGCAAATAACCTTATGTTAAAGCACTAAAATTTTATACATGAGGATGTAAGAAATAATGTATTGTAAAATTTGATTTTTACAGCAATCACTTATTTTGTTTCATAGTTTCCTACTATTTAATATAAATTTTAAAAATAGTCCTTGTAGTTACTTAGACTTATGTAAAAAGAAAATTTTGATGTGCTAGAAACAAGAAAATCTGTAAGATAAGTAGGTGAAATCTAGTTTTTTGTTCCTTTTGTCTGAATTTTGTGAAAAATGTGCTTTCTAGTTTTATAAAAATAAGTAAAAAGACATTTTAAAGTTAATTCTCTCTATAAACATATATAATAATCATATGCGTTTAACTCTCCATGCACCCACCCCCCACACTGTACATGATTGTTGCTAATATAGACATTGATACATAAAAACACGTCTTGTAATTTTTTTGTTTTCCTAATTTGGTATTTCTTTCTAATTCTAATAATATCTGTAACATTCTAGATTTTTCTGAAGATTCTAAATGAAAATGATTGTTATTTATGTGAGTATAACAAGACTTTTTTTTTTTTTTTTTTTTGAGACAAGGTCTCACTGTGTAATTCAGGCTAGTGTTGAACTCATTAAGTAGCAGGATAACCTCAAACTCACAGCAATCCTCCTGCCTCTGCCTTTAGAGTACTGGGACTACAGGTATGATCCACCATGCCCAGATAGCAAGACATTTTTATTTTCTCTCTCTCTTTCACTCATCTTTCTTGATTCTGGAGATTGAACTTGGTCCTCATACGTACCAGGCAAGTGTTCTACTATTGAGTTTAATCCCACTCCAATATTTTTTAAAAGAAAGATACTCATTTCCAACACTTTAAAATTCAAAAACGATTTCTCAGAACAAAATATTAATTGAAATTTATTATTTACTTGCAAAAAGGAAATATTTTTAATTTCTTATATCAACATATAATTTGGATATTTCTATACTGTTCCATGGATGTTCTAAAATATCTCTAAAAAAGCGGTTAGTTCCCTATGTAGTGATATTATTATATTTTAATATATGGTAAAGCTTGTAGTCTTTTCTGCTCTAGTTTATAACACACCAGAACATATGGGCAAAAAACAGAGAAGTCATTTGCCACTGTGGCACCAGCTGTGGTTTGGATCTCGATGTCCCCCTGAGGCCACATGTGGTTGTAGGTGCCTGAATCTAGAGTGTGTGATGGGGGTTAGAGTGTAGTTACTAAATAGTCCTCTGACTGTTGACGTCACCCTCATCCCAGTAATAGAGACACAACATAAAGGTCAGAGATTCCTTTGTTTCTTTTGCTGTTTTGTGCCATCATGAACTGTTTGTTGCCCTTCTGCCACGTGGCACACTGACTTGGAGCCAAGCACCTATGGGCTAAAGCATCAATGGACTGTTAGGAAAATAAATAAATAAATAAATAAATAAAACTTTCAACTTTCATTTTGAGTTTCTGGTATTTTGTCCAAATAACTAGAAAAAAGTCTCAGACAGTACCATGGAACAAACTCTATCAGTGATACAAGATATGAAAGGAACAGAAGAAATATAACCATGTTTAAAAGGGCACAGGTCACTTAAAGATTCGAAATAAGAGACAGGTAAGCACAACACAAAAAATAATAAATATATTTGGTTGTCTAATATAGGAGAGTGAAGAGTAAGAAGAGTTGAAAAAAATTCAAAAGTGTTTGAGGATGTTATTCAGAGGATAGGCTAAGAATACTTAATGTGCAGTATAATGAGCTCTTGAAAAATAAATTTAAAGAAAAAAAAAACTAATTCAAACATCTTTAAAACTAGAAAAAATAGGGCCGGGGAGTTAGCTCAGTGGTTC
>PVIR01005579.1:0-71256 GCA_004026965.1 Petromus typicus | reverse complement strand
ACTGGGTGTGGAGACTCACACCCAGCAGCAACCAGTACCACATACCACAGTGCCGGGCGTGGTGGCTCACGCCTGTAATCCCAGCACTCGGGAGGCAGAGGCAGGAGGATTGCTGTGATGAGTTGGAGGCTGAGCTCAGGGCCAGCCTAAACTCCAAAGCGAGACCCTGTCTCAAAAAAACCTAAAAAAAAAAAAAAAATATATATATATATATATATATATATATATATATAATTTGTTATAATTTTACTTTATGACTAACATTAATTATAATTTCACTTTACATTATTAAGCATGACTTTGTTCTTCAACCTATTTTACAACTGTTTCAGTGTTAATCTTTCAAACTTGTTCTCATTTTTTATAATTCCTGTTATCTAAGTGAGTCTTTCTAAATACTTCCTCCAATCATTTTATTGCCTTATATAGCCTTTATTATCTCCACCTTATTTCACTTAAAAATATTCTCTGCTTTTAATTATCTTTTTTAATGAGTTTCAAACTAATAGGAAGAAGCTGAGAGCAGCAATACGTAGGATACAGAGAGTCCATGATGCTCAAGGGATTTTGGAAGGCCCTTTCTGAGCCATTCTGCAGCTATTCTACTTATTTTCTTTCCCTTCCAAGTGGGTTCCTCAGCCTTCTCTTGTGGACTCACAAAGCAGTGCTACAGCTCCAGTGACCACCATGTTGTGCATACGGAGGAAAGGTGTTACAGTTTCCCACTGCATCCACATCCACCCCACACACATAACAAATGCTGTCCTTGACACATAGTAGCTAGATTTGTGGCAAGCTAATTTTTGCCAACAATGTCCTATGAAGGACAAAGCAGCTAGGAGATAACCCCTAAGAAGGGTCTTCCTTCCAATAGTGGAGAGAAAACACAGGGGACTGCATTCCATGACAATTCCAACTGTATTCCCTTGTGTGATAGCTCCTTGAAGGTGAAGACTGTGTCTTATCCAACTTTACAATCAGTCCATACTGAGTCCCTGGTCTTTAATGAATTTTCATTAAATTAATTATAAAAATCTAGCATCACCAAGTATATTGTCTTTTATAAAAAGTCAGTACAGTAATAGAGTAAAAAATCTTAGGTAGTGGCCTGTCTTGGTTTATGTCTACATGTCCCTCCATTCATAGGTGGGGCTTTTGAAAGGTGACTGGACTATAAGCAGGATAACTGACTTGTTATTAGGAAGCAGGGTTTGTTTAGAAAAGGTGGGTCACTAAGGAGCATGACATAGTGTGGGAGTCCTGGGAAGAGGACTCAGCCAGAACCCTCATGGCAAACTCCAGTGCCCCATGAATCCCACAGCAAAAGGATTAACAAACAACAAACAACAAAGTCAGAACCTAGAGAAAAAGACAGAGCCTGGGCTGACTCTTGCTACTCTGAGCAGCAGCAGCCAAAGGCCAAATAGTGCAGCAGCAGAAGTGAGAGCAGAAGAGCCCATCACCTGAGCTTGCTGCACTTTTATTTGGTACCAAGCCTTCAGCTCATAATCCAAGCATGCATACAACAGGGAGGTCCCACAATAATCCCTGTAGTTAAAGATTACATAGGGGAAGGAAAGACATCCTTAAATTCCAGTAAGACCTAGTAAGTTTTAAAGTCAATAATCCTAGTGCAGTAATTCTTGTAGTTTAAAATCCAACAGGGTGGGGCAGATGTCTGCAATAGGGCAGTGGTTGATCTCACAGGGCAGGGCAGACATCCTCAAATCCAAATTAAGTAAATCTCAGTAATAAGTCTTAAATCCGAGTAAGTTGTCCACAGTTCCCACATATCTCCCTTTCTTTTTATATTATGTTAAGTGTATTTTGAGGAAAAGGAAGTATAACCAACAATGGCTTGGTCTATAATTAATAATAAACAAAAGCAATTTTCCTTAAACTTTTCTACTAGATGTTTAAAACTAAGTTGTATTGAGACCTATATTAAATAAAGTTAATCTCTTCCTATCTCTAACAAGGTCAAATAAGTCTCCTCAGGCAGTATCTTGGAACCATGCAGAGTCTCTCAGCTCTTCTGTCAGTGTCAGGCATCAGGATATGTTATGGCCTTGCTTGACCATTAAGTTTTCTGCAAAAGCATGCAAGATTTTTTTTTCTCCAGGTAACATTATTTTGGCACATTTTAGTAGAATCATAGGATCTTGTGGTTCCCTCATGTCCTCAATCTTCAATAGTAGTTAACCTTGGAAGGGTAGGGTCTAAATATTGGCTACCTTTTTAGCCCTGTTACCTTCCTAATTCTAGTCTCTAAACTTTAGTTGTTAAACATCTAAGAGAGAAGATCAGTAACACTAGAATATACAGCAGGAGTAGTGAATTCAACCATTAAAAATCTACCTGCATATAAAGCTTTCAGAATAAAAATGTAGTTAGAAGACTATTACAGTTGCCAATCATAGTTGTTCTGGTGGTTGAGTCACTGTCTAATGTTAAAAGGACCTTAACTAAAAAACTTTAAATAATATTTTAGTACAACAAACACGTCTCTAATGTAGAATAGCCATTGTTAGACATACTTACTCCCCAAAGTGTAAGGCAACTGTATGAATCAAAAGGTGAATAGCATAAAACTACAGATCATAAATACATTTTGTATATCAAAAAGGTAACAAATTATACAGTTTGACACTAGAAGCATCTTTCACAATCATTCAAAATCTTATAAACATATCGTAATATATTTATAATTTTATTACAACATTCTAAGAGTTAATATCTTCAATGATGACCAAAGCAATCAATTTGCAATAAACTTTGAGAAAATATTTGCTAGGGTGTGTCTCCCATAAGGTTGTGAAAATATTGGTGGTCCCATTAGTGAACAAAGACCAAACTAATTATGTTCGCCACAGGAAGTTCCATTTAGCAATCTCCCGAACTGTAAGGGTTTTTATTGATATAAAACTCGTTTGGGTTATGACAATCAAGAGAAAACACAGCACTTTTGTAAAATAAATCTGAATATCACTTGGATCAGTTAACATGCAAAAGCAAGTATACCCTTCTTTCTAAAAATGTTCATCTGTAAGTCATAGGTGGATGTCCTCTAGGAAAAAATTTTTCAAAAGATGAAAATGAAAAGAAAAAAATATTTTGAGCTTAAAAAAAACACAATGCAATTGGACAAACAAATAAACAGACAAACATAAGGTAGTTTATACAATTAGAATGTACTCAAATGTATTTGGTCAAACTGAACCACAATATTTTCTGTTTATTCTCTGAGGCTTTTAACTACATTCAAAACCGGTCAAAAATTTTCTGTAAGTCAATTATTAGAGATCTCTCAGGATTAGAACCATAACGAATAAAAATACTTTACATCCCCCAAAAGGAAAAAGAGAAAAAAATATCTTTTTTTAACCCATGAACCTATGTTTGTTCTCCCTCATGGAGTGATATCTTGCTCCTGGACCTCGTTTTGTATTTGTTGATCATCACAGGTGAGGTGAATCGCCCGGTGTGACTGATTCATCATTTTCAGCAGGTGTAGAAGAGTATATCTCCCTCTCCTTTCCTCTCTTCACCCTGTATGTCCTGGCTGCCATGAGGTGAGTGAGTTTCTCTGCCCAGTCTCTCCAAGATGCCAATGCCCATGCAAGCAGTGAAATTTCAACATGCAATCCAGAGTAAATCACTTTTCCTTAAGTTGTAGGTACAGGCATTTTTTTTCATTTATGTGGAAAGTGATGAAGATATAACTCCAACTTTGTTGTCAGTAAAGTGAGGCCTAAAGTGAGACTTTGAGTATTGCTTTTCATTCTTCTGTTGGCCTCCTCATCTCTGAAAAAGGGATAATATGCAACCAGTCTATCTTATACAGGTAAAATAAGAATAACTTTATCAGTTGTTATGGAGAGTTCATGAGAAATTTTTAAAATTAAAAACATCATTTGATAGTTTATTGGAAGACAAAAAGGCAAAGATACAAATGCCCTCTTTTTTTCCTCAGGTTACTCAGTGTGCACATATGGCTCCACTCAGCAGCCCCCACTGTTCTTTCTGCCATCGCCACACCTGGGCAGGCAGTGATACTCAGTGGAGCCAGAGTCAGCATCCTGAGCTGAACTGTGAAATAGCTACATGAGGTGGCCTGTGGGGGAATCCTGGCTTGACTACGAGGGAGACAGAGAGAGAGAGAGAGAGAGAGAGAGAGAGAGAGAGAGAGAGAGAGAAAGACAGAGAGAGAGAGGAGGGAGGAGGTGAGAAATGGTTTCATGGGCAAAGAGTGAGACATGTGATAGAGGAGGTTGTAAAGAAGGTACCAAGCTCAGCTCCCTGATACTATTGTAATAATAATCGGAGAGCAATAAGAATGATAGGAAAATTCAACAAGTGTCTCAGTAGGCTGTGAACTGGCTTCACTTAATTGTCTTTCAGCCAATGCCGACTGTATCACTGGGGTCCTCCAGAGAAACAGAACCAGTAGAAGATATAGTTTACAGAGAGGAATGTCAACATAGACACAGATAAAGATACAGACATCAATCAATCTATCTATCTATCTATCTATCTATCTATCTATCTGCATCTCTCTCTGTGTGTGTATCACTGTAGATAGATAACAGGGATAGATATATGCATTTCAAGAAACTGTCTCATGCAATTATAGGGACTTGTAAATTTGAAACCCATAGAGCAGGTTTGCAGCCTTTAAATTTGAGGTCAGGAGCAAATGCTGCTAGCCTCTGTTTTTCCCTTTCAAGGTAGACCTGTGTGTGTGTGTGTGTGTGTGTGTGTGTGTGTGCGCGCGCGCACTGTTGGTATTCTTTGTAATGCATAAAAATTAAATTCATCTTGAGGATTGGCACACATGCACACTCATGCTACAATCTTAAAGCAAAATTCCTACTTTCTCAGGGAATCCCATTTTTCTCTGATGGCCTTTCAACAGAGAGCAGTCTCCCTCATTAAAGACAATGTCTTGAAGTGAACTGATTGTAGAAGTCATCCACTTCTGCACAAAGTCTCCACAAAATCTAGCAGCACCTAGATTAGTGTCTGACTGAACACCTGAGTGTTGCTGCCCAGTCACATCACACCGATATAGATTGGACCTGGTTTAACTTTTTATATTTGAATTGTTCCTTTGAGTGTAACCCTGACCTGAGACTGAACCACAGTACAACAGTGAGTGGAAGGCCTCCGCAGCCAAACGTAAGGGTCGGGCGGGTGGGCGGGTGGGCAGGCGGGCAGGCAGGCATTTTACATCTTTATTCAAGCCAGTTCAGGAGCGTGTCCACTACTTCAAACTTGGCTGCTATCTTTAAGAAGCCTAGGGAGTTGATATGAACTAATATTTTAAACTCTATTTAGTTTGTCTGAATTCTATTTTATGCTGAGGAAGTCTAGGGAGAGAAGAGGGCTTGTGGAAGGTCAAGATAAAAGTAAAATGTTTGACCCAATGACAAGACAATAAATTTCTTAGCTTTGAGGTCTTGTATCAGGCTGGGCTGACCTTTTCAGAGTTCGAGTAGTGCGCTCTGTCCGTGTGATTATTAAGACATGTTGAAGAAGGCCTGGGGACTGAATGGGTGAAACAGCCTATCAGGATATTTCCAGCAATTACATTTAGGCAAAGAGGCTTCTTTCTTTTCTGTCTTCAGCTTTAAAACTAAATTTTAATGAATTAGAAGATGATATTTCAGAAAAGAACACATAATTCACTTCTTCTACAATGGATTTTATTTTTCTCATTCACATGAATACTTCTCAGCTCAAAATCCCCAAGCTGCTTTTAGAGAATGAATATTATACTTGGCAACAAAATTAGATTCTGATTTAGACTTTAAACACCTCCTAACCTAAAATCTCGCTTCTCCAATCTTTCTCCTCTCAAGTTTGGACCTTGTGGGACATGAAAGAAAAAAACTAAAAATTGAGACTTAATGAAGTACAAGAGGGAAAAGTTAGTTCTGCAAAGTGAAATGACAGATAAGTGTCAGTGCTGTACAATGACAGGTTATAGCTTAGGAAGACAGGAAGCCTGGGGAAGAGATTCGAACCCCATGAGCTGCGCTGTGGGCCTCAGACCCCTGAGTGAGGTTCACCTGGGATGCTCGAGAAAAAGACGCCGGACACTTGCTCATGAAAAGCCCCATGTGACTGGTGCACCCCAAACCACCAGCGCAGAGCTCGATCTCTCATAAATTATCTGGACTTGGCACTTGATAGGTGCTTAAAGTTTAGGCTGCTTTAAAAATCTAAACTTTTAAAGGACAGATAATGTGTATCTCATTATTTCCAATCAATCACCTTGTAAAGGTGAGAAATGGTTGGCACAAGATTAGTATTTTTCACAAGAATGTACTATTTGATCAGGAAATACCCAGGTTGAATTTCAAAGGATTAAAAAAATGAAAGAATCAGAGGGAACTTAAAAATACAATTTCAGAAAAGTATATTTAAAGCATCACTTGACTATTCAAATTTTATACTAGTTAGAATTACAAGATTATGAATACTAAAGCTTTGAGTTAACAGCTCCATCTCAAAGTAGTGCAAGTCAAAGACAGTCACCATTAAAATGCTCCCTATCTACATCCTCAGGTGTTGCTCCACTGTGTCCCCATACAGGTAAGGTCCCAGCTGCCTCTCAGTGGATAGTAGGTTTTTGGAAAGTGTTTTGCAGTTCACAAAGAGTTATAACTTTGAAATCAGCATCAGTACTCTTTAAGTCTGAGTTCTCTTTAGATAAATTCTATCTAGCATGAAAAGAGGACCAGTCTATATCTTATATCTGATTCTGCCTTGTTTTTTTTTTTTTTTTTTTTTTTTTTTTTTTTTTTTTTTTTTTTTTTTTTTTTTTTTTTTTTTTTTTTTTTTTTTTTTTTCTGTACTGGGGGTTTAACCTAGGGCCTTGGTATCAAGTTACATCCCTGACCCTTTTTGAATCTGAGGCAGGATCTCATTAAGTTATCCAGAGTATGCTTGAACTGGTGATCCTCTCGCCTTGGCCTTGGTGTGGCAGAATGCTGTCATTAGCACTTCCTATACCTGGCTGCTTCTGCCACTTGTGCCTCAGCCAGGGAACCTACTTCCTGTGATGGCCCTGGGCTGCCCTTAGTAGGTAAGACTTGCACTACATGTGGCCAGGCAAGGCCTTCCAGGTAGACGACGACACTTTCATATTTCCAAACTAAACCATATTCATGATCACCTTGGTTCTTTTTACTAAGGGCAAGACCATCTGGTATAAGAGGGGGCCCAGCAGAACATTACAGAAATACAGGCTTGCTTTTGTTGACTTAGTAAAATTTTAGAATCTTATCCTGGTGCCACGGTTTGTCCACAGGGTTAGCACTTTGCATTTTAAAATGCCCAGCATCTGCTGCTGCTGAGTCTGGACCACAAGTTCAGGCTTTATTCTCTGCTGAAGTCACCAGCTGCTCCGAAGCCCAGCCAGCTGTCCTCTAAATTGAGCCTGTGGCTGTCAGAGGAACCTAGGGAGTGTTTGTCAGTCACTGTATGGAAAAAACAAAAAAAGAACTTCATTTTTGGACAAGCAATTAAAGATACATTATCTACTGACAGCACAACTTTTTAAAAGCTTTGTTAAAAAGGAAAAATGAAAAACTTTGTCCTTCTGTATAAATGAAAGAATTATCCTGTGGGAATCACTGTCTCTTAGACATCTCAGGAGGCTGTCTGCCACTGTTAGGACTTGGTGTTTGTTAGTGTCCCAGGACCTCACAGACCTCAGGGGCCTGGTCCTGTGTGGCCAGCCACACCCTGCACGGGAAACAGGAGGAAGTCTAATGGGGACTGAATGAATGCCACGGCAATTCCTTCAAGGGACAAAAACTCCTCCCCATAGGACCAAAAGGAGGAGACTCATCCTCCATTGGAGTGAAGTGCTGCTCCCTCCCTGACTCCTGACCTCATAGGGCCATGAACTCTTTCACTACCCATCTGCCACCCTGAGGCGTGTGCCCCATATCTGTGTTTTCACTTCTGCTTGTGTGTCCTGCTCAGTTCTTTATTTGGAATACCAAAACCTAGGATGGTCACCACACTCCCACACCCCCACACAAGAGTCTCACATGTCCCTTCCTGGAGACACTACCTTATTCTTGTGGAGCATATCCTCTCCGTCATCTCCTGACACAGGTCTTCCTCCCCCTTTTCTCTCCCTTCCCTGTAGCTATTCCTTCTCCTCTTCTCTCTTTTCCTCTTCCCTTTCCCCCTTCCTTGTTCTCTTTCTAGAGTGGCTCTGCGTGTCTGAAAATATCTTTATTGTATCACTGCACATGATTGATAATTTGGATCAGGAAGATTCTTTTAGGGTAGATGTTATTTGCCGCTCAGAGCTAAGTAGTTGCTGTGGAGTGGACCCACTTCCCTGCTCCCCCAGGTGCTTTAGGTGGAGAATATCAACTTATAAACCTTCTTCCTGCCTTTTTTCAAAAATCTCTTGAAATGTATTTATCCTTGCTTCTTCTTCTACTCTTTTCATCTCGGTGAGTTCATACCTTTCTTGCTCTTATTTCTTTACTCCTTTTATTTTAGTAGATTTTTAAGGGGAAGGAGAAGGGAACATTTATTGTCTGTGTTCTAACATGGTGATCTAATTTTAAATAACATTTTTAAATTTCAAAATCAATGTATATTTATTGAATGAAGCACAAATATGCAAAAGTAGGCAAATCAAAATGACCTATAATCCTGCTGCATAGAGAAATTGACTATTAATATAGATTATATTTTTCCATCATTTTTCCCTGAATGACACACACACAAAAAATCACTGTCATGTTGTCCTCTGTCATCTTTGTTCCTCAAGGAGGGGAGGTGCTGATACAGAAGACCCCTCTGTTGCACACGGCCTGGAAGGGGTAACACAAGTGTGGAGATAAAATCCAAAGAAGAGAAGATTATTCAGCATAATTAAAAATGTGTTTGGGCAGGAGGGACATTGGGAGGAAGTACAGAGTGCCCACATATGAGACAGCTATACAAAGAATAAGAAGCAACAATGCCACTGGCCTCTTAGTAGAACAAGAAGGACTTTGAAGATTAATCCTAACCAATGGAACAGGGCAGTGTTTGCTTAGTGATAAGGAGGTGTGAAGCACAATGATATTGTTAATAGATACTTAAATTAGTTCTTTCTCAGAAACTTCAAGAGCTTCACAGAGCTCTGTTAAATTCAACATGAGAAACAAGTATGCAGAACCATGTGATTTGTAGAAGGAGGTGGCACATGTAGGTGTAATTTTAATAAACAAGGGACCATTTGTATATCAGACTGGTATATCATGCTTTGTTTTGCCCACTAAATATATTGTAAATCCCTTTTACATTTTAAAAAATTCCTCCTCCATGTCATTTTGGTGGTGCATGCCTCTGATATCAGCTATTCTAACGGCTGAGGAAAAAGAATCACCTGATTCTGGCAGTTCAGGGCCACTGTAGGCAGCATAGTGAGTCCTTGTCTCAGAATAAATCATTGAATGATTTGATGGATGGTTATCAATCAGTCCAGCAAATCAGCCCCTGATGGGGCTGTCAGACAGGCATCCGCAGGCAAAAAAAAGTAAAAAAGCAGCTACAAAATAGAAGAAATATTTGCCAATTGTATACCCAGAATTCAGAATATATACAGACTCCTTGCAAATGAACTATAAAAAGTAAAACAATTGAATTTAAAAATGGACAGACTCAGTCATTTCTCTAAAAATATATGTAAATAGCCAAGATATGTATGTAAAGATGTTCTACATCATTAGTAATTAGAGTCAATGTAAATCAAAACCATGAGATGATATTTCATGATGCATAAGGTGACTGTTTACAAAAAAAGTTAAATGAGACACGCTTATAAGTATTGGTGAGGATGTGGAAAACTTCGAATGTAAATGTAGAATGTGATTGACACTGTGAAATGGCTCAGGCACTGTGTAAAATGGACTGACCATTCCTTAAAAGAACATGACCCAGTAATTCTACTCCTAGTTATATGTGCAAAAGAACTAAAAACAGGCAGGCAAATGTGGGTATATGCACGTTCATAACCCCACTGTTCCCAACAGCCAAAAGAGAAACAACTCAAAAATCCATCAATAGGTGAATAAATGAGCAAATTGTGGCAAGGTATTAGAATAGTTTCATCCATTAGAAAAGAAGATATACTAGTGCTTGATGCAACATGAATACACTTCAAAACATCATGTTAAATGAAAGCAGACAGATATATTTGCATGACTGTGTTTGTATGAGATATAAAAATAGGTAAGTCTATAGAGACAGGAACCAAACGTGTTCCCGCCAGGGCCAGGCAAAAGCAAGGGAACAGGGAGTAACTGCTAAATGGATATGAGTTTCCTTCTGAAGCGATGAAAGAAAATGTTTTCAAATGAGACTGAGGTACTTATTAGTTGCATAAAATTATGAACACACTAAATGCTACTGGGTTGTACACTTTGAAATTTTATGTTATGTGAATTTCTTAATTTAAAAAAATCCCTAAATATTATCTTTAATGGCCACATAGTGTTACACCATGCAGCTATACTACAATTTTAAAAAATTAATCTTTCACTTCTGAAGAGAGCTTATTTTTAATTTTCTTTGTAAACAGAAACATAGCAAATAAACTAGCATTTAAATCTGTATATACCTCTATTTAGAGAAAAAAGATTGTAAAAGGATAGATTTATTTGGCCAAAGAAAATGCATAATTAAAAATTTTTAGATAATTTTTCCAGTCTCCCAAAGATATTTAAAAAGACCAAGATCATCTACTCACAGAAAATCATTTGTATCAATATGTTTCTGTAACTACTCAGAAAGATCAGACACTGTGGAAATTATACAGATTTTCAGACCTTCTCCTCCCACAGCAACCAGATTAATCCACTTCTTCACACATTACCTGTCTGTGTACAATTTCCAAAACTCTATCCGAACTCTCTCTCTTGGACTTCAGTCTCACCTATCTAACAGGCTACTTTGTATATGGAGAAAACAAGTCCAGTGCTGCACTGCTTTCATTCACTTTTGATGAACCAAATTCCTTTCCCTCAATTACAACATAGACCAGCAGAGCAGGTGAATAAGGTTACTTAGGGACTATCTCAGTTAGATCGAACTACCATTAATACCAAAGTACCCAGATCAGGGCACCTACACAACAGAAACTTATTTTCTCACAGCTTTAAGAAGTAGAGACCTGAGAACAAGGTGTTGGTAGGAATCATGCCTTCTAAAGCCTTGTGCCCTGGTTTCTAGATGGCCATGTTCTTCCCATGTTTCCATTCAGTCTCTTCTGTGTATGTAACTGTGATCCTGTCTTCTTCTACTAAGGACACAGTCATTGGGCTAAGACCCACCCACATGTCCTTGCTTTAACTTAATCCTGTGTTTAAAGGCTCTATCTCCAAGTACAGTCATATTCTGAGGTACTGGGGTGGGGAACTTCAGCATACAAATTTGAGGGGACAAAATTCAGTGTGTAACAGAGACTTTGCTGGATAGAGACCCTGCGTCTTATCACGGCACTGTCTAGAATGTGTCGAGAATCTTAGCTAGTGTGGGGCTGGGAAGAGAGCAGCACCACATAGGGACCTGGAAACAGTTTACCTCACTTTCCTTCATAGCCTCATGATCAAAACTAACCCCATAGAACTGCCCAACTGCAGTGAGGATATGAAGAATGGTCTTCATGAGCCTAGAGGGAGAAGAGAGACAGATGTTGACAAGAACTCACTGTGCCTAGCACAACTGCCAAGACACACTTCCAGCACAACATCCCATGGCCCCTGCAGGCATAGCAACTCTGAATCTTAACAGATTATCTCCCACCCTGTACTATCCCCTCTCCATTCCCAGGGATGGATACCATCCTGCTGGCTTTCAAGCCCAACCTGGTGGCCATTATCTCCCTTCCTCTCTAAATAAATTGGTCTCTGCCACCTGAAAAGACTTTGATTTGGTGTGCCCTCTCCATCTATAATGCTATTTTAGTTTTAGCAAATTTTACTTTTCTTCTGGAGAAGCTCAGTTTCTTAGCTTTCTCACCCCTCATCCAATCACCCCTACTTATTTTATTGTCCATAGACTGGTCAGCTCATGATACATTTGCAAATTGTTATCTTTAGTGACTACGTCTGTCTTCTAGAATGTGAGATTCATGAAGGAAGGGATTTTTGTCTATTTTTTTTTACTGTTGCATCTCAAGAGCCTTGGAAATATGTAGCACATTGTAGGTGTTCAGTGAATGCATGAGGAAGTGAACTAATGAGTCCATTAACTGATCATTTTACATAGAATACTGTAATTATTTATGGATTTTTCTGCTGCTTCCACTACAATATAGAAATTATTTTATTTTCTACTGTGTCCATATGAGCCCTCATAGGCATATATTCAATTGCTCTTAGTGGAATGAAAAGAGTAGGATAAACCTGTCACTGTACCAATGAAAAATTGAGGTCACAGGTCTTGCTCCATATTACTCAGTGAGGTCAAACCTAGGAACCTGTGCCACTGGACTGCTATTCCTTGTCTATCCCACCCAGCTGTACTAAAAATAGTTTAAAATCCATTTTATTTTCCAACTCTGTTGAAAATTCCTTGCGCCAAGGACAAAGTACTAATCTGCTTTGATGCTCCCCTGGTGCCTGATACAGTGCAAAGTATGCATAATACTTACTCAAGAAATATTTGTGGTCTGACTGCTCAATAAAAAATTATTATTGTTAGCATTGTTTCCACTTTTAATGGCAGAAATGATAATAACCTCCCAGCAGTCTGCTTTAAGTAGGTTCAAGACACTGAAATACAATTTTAACAGTGTTTTTCATCAGCTTGCTCCCTGGAGAGATGCAATGAGTTCATAATGAGATTCCTGCAATGAGTCAAAAAGCAGAGGGAAGGAGCACAGGGTTTGCTGCAGTAAGCACAGATGTTTCGCTGGCGTTTAGAGTCCATTTTCCTGTGATTCTCAGAGCTGGCATGTGGGAAGGGGAGTAGCACCAAGACAGCTCCCACCTCCCACTGCTGAGCCTACTTTCTCTTTCCTGGCCATCCTCCCTTCACATCTTCTTCAGCTGGAGTAGAAAACTGGTAGAGAACTGATTGTCTACTTAGAATAAATATAATTTGCTACCAGCCCATGGAAAACATGGGAGTCTCTGACTCCCACGCAAAATAACACACTGATTAATTGCCAGCAACTACAACAGGTTATTTTCCCAGTCAGAGACCTGTGCAAAGCTGTTATTTCAAGTTTCTGTTGCTAATATGTTCAACTTGCTTGATTTTAAAATAGAGGTTAACGCTATGTGGAGTTTTTTTTTAAACTTTGGGGATAAAAAATGGGAATTCTATAGAATCTGGGTGAGAGACAGCCAAACAAATAATAGAATGAGTCAGGGTAGGCTTTTGTCCTATCCTCTTATGCAGTGACATACCATTAGGAAAAAGAATAAAAGTAGCCACAAGTCACCCAAGTCTTCACATGGACAACTAGCATGGCTGCTCTGGCTTGGAATGTTGATATGCTGTCCCATTCTTCCATTTGGAGGCACCCAAGAACAGCACCCAGAGGCCAAATTTCAAAATGCCATCCTCTTTCAGCCCATCTGCAACAGGACATCCAAGTATCTTCTCCAACTTATGTGACTCTGAAATAAACAAATACTCTCATTTCCTGAGCACTTCTGCAAGTCTACAGCACGTTTCCTGCCTGTGTCTAGCACATCAAGCTCCTGAACAGCTTTCGGCTCCCCCCAAAGGAGCTGAGGTTGGTTTCTTCTGTGTGGGGAGCCCCCATGCATCTTCTTAGTTCCCCTCTTGAGGTTGTATCAGCACTTTCTACATCTTCCCCATCCCTTACCAAACACAACGACAAACCCATCTAAAATACTGTCACTGAAACCCCGAAGGCTCTAGTGAGCTGCATAAACACTGTCAGTAATTGTGATGAGATAAAGAAGAGAGAAAAACCACAGATAAGTCAGGCCAAATTTGAAATGAAACCCTCATGTTTGCTGTTCACCCCCATAGGGTGTCCTTCCTGCTAAAGGGACCTCACAGCTGTTCAGAATTCAGTTACAGCTCCTCCTTGGCTTCTTCAATTTGCATTCTCACAAAGAGTTTCTTTGGGCATCCATCTCCCTTTAAGAATATTGAAAATGGCAAATATTTTTTTCCTTTGTCACATTAAGTGTAAAGGGTTGTTTAAATGGGTGGTAAGTGTAGCTTGAGATACTTATGCCCTGAGTGACATATGGGTTCGATCAGGTTAGGGCAATAATTCCACTCCAGACTTCTGGGTCCAGGGATAAGATACTGATTAGGAGTTCAGACCTATGGAGCATTTCTCTTCAACCTATGTAGAAAAAGTGGGATTAATGTCACCTTCCCTGCCTCCTCTTCAAGGTAGGCTTGTAGATGAGGAAGTATCGAAGAAAAAAATTAATAGATGTCTTGAAAATGCATTGCCCTGGCTTGAAATTCTGATTCTGTTTCAGCCTCACTCTTTCTAATGGTTTCCATCTGGAAACACTGTCTCCTCTCCCCAAGGCGAGCCAGGCAGGACAGCCCAGCAGAACCTCCGGGCCAGGAAGCTTCGCATCACATCAGTCTAGGACAAGCCTCACCTTCCTGGGCCCTCCCCGCCTGCCCTTCTGTTTCTAAAATATATGGCACTGAAACTAAAAATCATCCTCTTTCTATTCCTGACATAATTTGTCTGCATCAAGAGTGTTTTTCCAAAAATTTCTAAGAAAAATGCAGCAGCTGATAGTCATAATGGTAAGTTGAATTACATTTTGGGGGAGTGAGGATGTCTCTCAGGTGAAACTAAAAAAAAACTAATAATGTATGTGATATCTTCTATTATTTTTAGCAAAAGTGTTTCTTAAAGGAGATTTTACCTAAGGAGTTTTCTATTAACTTGACACTTAATTTAACCACACACATGTATTAGCAGGTAAAACAGTGAGAAACTAAAAGTTAAATTAGATTTGTAGGATCTTGTTTCTCGCCTTTTTCTCTCAGGTTTGCCATGATTCACTGTGTTAATGGCGAGAAGATGATCTTGCATTTGAGCATTTATTGCTATTAAGAGAGAAAAAAAAAACAATAGTGGGTGGTACTTTTCCTTGATGCCAAATTCTTTTCACAGCTTTTCATAAAAACATTGGTACAACAGTTCATTTTCAGGAAATTTGTCTCTGAAAACTTAAAAGTTCATAAAACTACCTGAACAATATCTCCAACTATCCTACAAGTCAATATGTGCTCTGAAATTCCTTTTTGGCCTGACACTTTCACACTTGATAGACCTGTTGATTCTGCAACATGCCAACACATGAACCCATCTGTCACAATGGCACGGTGCCCTTTCTGCAGGATGACATGCCAATATCCACTAGTCCCAGTGCCAGCCAAAATGACATTAGCAACAATGCCCTGCATGACACAATAAACTGTGTACCAATTCAACACGAAGGTCTTCCTAGGGAAGGCATAAACTGCCAAATGAGGAACACACTGCTCATTACAGCAAGTCACGCATGAGCCATTTCAGCGTAGACCCTGTCCCAGAGGTAATGTGAGCGAGGGCAGTTAAGTCTCCAGAGAGCACTCCACGGTACGGACAGAGCACGCTTTCCACAGCAGAACTCCTGACAGTCAGGACACCCACGGGCTGACCAACTGGCCCAGTGCGCCAGGGACTGGGAACTTCTTGGCAATCAAGACTTACCAGGATAAAAATAAGAAAATAATAACTCAAGTGAGTTGGCCTCATTGTTTGTGTCTCCATCCGGGGTCTCACAAGGCAAGTCTGCCCAGGCCCGTACATCCAAACCTGTCTCCATTGCCGCTTTATGGTAGGTGTTTGAAATGGTCTCAGTTTGGAAAGAGAATCTAGGAATGGGAGGATATAGGAGAGAAAGGTGGGAACAGGGACTTTTTAAAGGGTCAAAATATGACATACATATATATATATTATGTATACATATATATGTATACATAATATATATATATACACACACACATATATATATCAACACTATATATATATATATATATACCAACACCCCATGATGAATGTATTTATCATGTATCACAAACATGTACTGATAAAAAAGGGAAAAGAAAAATTTTAACGTGAAAAAAGAAATAGTCACAATGATCCCCACCTCTTGGTAGCCACACCTTGGTGCGATCTGCTCTACTCAAATGTGGGAAGGAATTGTTTACTCATTGTAATGAGGATAGGGAAGGAATGGAAAGATGTCATTTCTGAGATTATTTTAGAACTAAAAAAGACCGTGATTTTCATCTGTGACACTCTCTCCTCCTCCTTTCCCCTGCCTCTGCTTTTTCCTCTCCTTCTCCTATCTCCAACCCTCTGCCCAAACCCCTTCTCTTCTGCCCTCTGATGATAACCAGCTGCCATGTTGGGAAGAAGACACAGAAAAGCTTATGTGGCAAGGAGTTATATCTCCTGCTGATAACCAGTAAGGACCCAAGGCCTCTGTTCGGCCTTGAGATGGCTGCAGCCTCTTCTAACATCTGACCACAGCTTTGGAGAGGTCCGGAGTCAGACCAACCAGCCAAGCTGTGCCTGCTTCTTTCCCACAGATACTGTGACACGATAACTGAGTCTGGCTTTCTGACACCAAGTCTGAGGTTAATTTGTTAAATGGGTGTAAAGAGCTGCTACCATCTGAAGCTGAACAAGTAAGACCCAGATGAGACGCAGACTGAATGTCAGTCTGTTATCATTGTTAGCACGCAGCACATCACAGTGTGTGGGACCCGGAGCAGTCCCACAGGGAGCGGAGTGATCTGGGATGTGGCTGGTTAGCAAGCACCAGACTCAGGCCCTGGATCTTCTGACTCCTATTTTGGGGCCGGCTCTGGTCAATGCTGCTGTTCCATTTGACAACTACCGCAGCATCTGGATATTTAGGCCTGGACTGGGTATTACGATCTTGCTCCCCATGACATGGTTCATAGTAGGAGACTGTCTTAAACAGCCCGACAGCATCTTCCTGAATATGTCCTCCCGGCTGGAAGCCTTTCGGAGTCCTATTAGCTTGCTGGACTCTGCTTTCAAAGGCTTTCTAGATGAAGTGAAATATGAATCCCACCCCTGCTTGGGATCTTTTTAAAATGGTATTGTTTTTCTGAGATTTTGCAAGGAGAGAATTTATCTCCGGCTACATTTCAGGGTTGATCAACTTGATAAAAATCTTTTCTGCATGATCTGGAAGCACTGCAGATTTTTCCCAGCTATGGCAATCAGGATGCAATTTCTCCATTTTAAATCAGCTTTCTGCAGTGTGAATAAACAAACAACGGTTCCAACTTAACTCAGTGACAAGTCCTAGAGCACCTGTGTACTCATTTGCTCTGAAAAGGCTGGCAGGGAAGAAGACAGGTACATGTGCTGGAGTTATTATTCTCAAGAAGCAGTTCTGCGTAAAACTCATAATCTTGGTATATTTAGCCAAAGGGACCTCTCTATGTTTTATTTCTTTTATTTAAAAAGATTTGAAAAATGATGAAATGTTAACTGCTATTAATTCTGAATGGGGTACAGGGTGGCCATATTTTCCTTTAGAGAATTCATTGTAATAATGTATATTTTATAATATCTATTAAAACATATTTTAATGATCTAAATATAATATACATTGTATTTTCTGAAAGTAATTTTTCAAGTTAAAAGTATCTAGGTTTAATAAGTATTCACTTCATCCAAGGCACTTTAACAAGAGCTTTACATGAATATCTCATTAAATCTTCCTCCTAATCCTCTCAGAAAAGTACTGTTTCTTCCTTTTTTTTCTTTGCAGTTCAGAAAGGTTGAATAACTTTTTTCAAAGTCAAGCAGCTAATGAGAGGAATTTAGATCTGGTTCTTTTATTCCAAGTGATCTTTATTCCTAAGCTTTCATCCTTGCCAATAAATTGAGAGGTATGAAGACAGATGAGAGACATATGTATAAAATGGATTTCGACAAAAAATTTCAGTAAGCTGCTATGTGTGATCTACATAGCCAAGAATCAAATGTTTGGTACAGAGTTCACATTCGGGAAAGTAAGAAGTTGGTGCTCATGAACTGAACAGAAGAGACTTCACGGAGCAGACTTGTTTGTGGACTCACCTGCTGTTTTCTGAGCACCTGCTGTGTGCCAGGCACAGTCCTGGGAGATGAAGCACAAGGCCCTGCTCCTGACCACTCCCGTTCTAGCAAGGAGGGGACAATCCTAAGTTTATGAGAAAGACGATGCAACTTTTCATAAATGCTGTGTAGAAATTTAACACAAAATGAAAAAGAAATGCAAGTGAGGGCTTTGGAGTGATTGGTGCAGGAGACTTCACTGATTAAAGCTTGAAATCAGTTTCTTTTTGCCTCATTCATCTGAGGTCAAGGACTCATGACCCCAAATTATGATTACTGAGATTTCTGGGGACTAGGCTCTTCTATACGTCTAATCTGGCTTACTAACATGGGTATGTTAAGAGTGGGTGGGGAAGGAATAGTTTAGAGTATGTGCAATGCCAATACAAGAAAAAAAATGTCATATATTTGGGCAGCAATGAGAAAGCAAAGCACATTGACAATTATTAAGGATACAGTATCTCAGACAAACAGAAAATAAAGCCAGTATAAAGCCAGAATAGAAAAATAAAGCCAGTATAGAACCTTGGATAAAAATATGGAGCTAGGATAGTGTATCAGTCAGCATTTAGTAGAGAAACAGATGTAACACAAGATATGCAAATACATATGAATTTATAAGATATGTACAATGCCCACCCACAGAGTTGGAAGAGGGAGAGACCAGAGGGTCTGTCTGCACAATGGAGGCTGAAGGAATCAGTCTAAGGTCTAGAGCTCATTGCAGTGGCTCGTGTGAATCTGATTAGGAGACTGCTTGGTCTGCAGTGGAAAGCTGGCAAGTCTATACAGGGAGGATTAACGGTCCACTCCATAAGCCAAAAAGTCCATGCTGGAAACTGCAAGATGCCTTTATAATATCCAGGCAGTGAACAGCCCTAGGGCATGTGGTCACTGAGCCAATTTAGCTAAGCTTCTCTTAACCAAGCCTCTCAAGTTGACACCATCACTCAGCCATTGTAGGAAAATAGCTGTGCTAGAGAACAATACGATGAGAGGCCTACTCTGGGTTCAGAGTGCAGGGTAGATGGAGTGTAGACATCCAGAAGACAAGAAAACCTTCCAGAAGTCTACACAGCTATGTGCCATGTAACAATACTTTGGTCAAAAGTGGAATACACATATCATTGTGTTTCCATGTGGTTCTAATGAGGCCAAAAAATTCCCTTTCACCTAGTGATATCTTATATATCATGCACAATGCATTACTTTTGTGTGTGGTGATGCTGATGCAAACAAACACACCAGGCTGCCAGCCACACTAAAGCACAGCACAGATAACTATGTACATACAACTTGATCATGATCATAAAAGGCAGCTCCTGGCTCATATGTTTGTTAGACCATTCTTTGTAGTGTTGTGTGAGTGTATTCCTACTGTGCAACAGTGTGTGGTGCTGCAGAGCTAGCCATCTAATGCATCTCATATTTACCGCATCTTCTCCTTGCACCAAGAGGCATTATTGAGCAACCAGCTAATACCACCTCGGTCTGTGCAGGCTTTCTCTGTGCTGTTCACACAATGACTGAATTGCCTAACAATGCATTTCCACAAATACAGTGAGACTGTCAAACAAAACATGACTGGAGTTCATACAGGCCACGTGGAAGCCTTATCTAAGAAGGAAGGAGTGGGGAATGCAGGAATCTGTTCTAGAGATATTGCAAAGGAATGATGAATAGCTCAACCCTGAACACCAGAACTTGGGACATCAATCTTGAGCACTCTCAGGTAGAGGTGGCAGCTTTGTCTTTGGCCAACACATCTGGAAGATTGGAATGTTCTGGTCTGTTGGCGCTTGAACAGATTGGGGAAATAATCTCTCTGTCTCTTTGGTTTTGGACTTGCAATGAAAAGTTTATGTGAGATACTTTCTGGTGGAAGTGGGTGGATCACGTGGAGGACTCGAGTTTCCGGGGGCAGAGAGCTGTTGCACAGATGGACACTCTACAGCGTACAGATCACAGTCAACTCCAGCATTTAAAATATTTCCTCTCTCACTAAAATTTGTTCTGCCCTTTGAGAAATAACAAAAGAACTTATGCCATATGCCTCAAATATTGCTAACACTCCAATATTTTCCAAAGATATTTAAACTACTACTCCTTCCCAGTCCTATAATTAAATCTTCTTCACAAACAGATGTATGGTTTAGATTATGTTTTCGAAGAATAGAGGATTTTCCAAGTCACCACAAGTGAAAACAGGGAAAGATAAAGAATTATAAGGATGTGTATTAGGATGTAAAAATTATACTGTTGTTGCCTTCGAATTTGGCTCGGGCTCTCCCAGCTCAGGATTATTGGTGCAAAATAGCATTATCGTCTAAAATGCAGTGCTCGACAAAGACGCAGAACAAGTGAAGGGAGTTGCCAAGAATACCATGGCCAGCTTTGGCTCATCTTCTGCCTCCAGACAATGTATGACAGCTAATATATAAAAGGCAATTTTGGGCTGTCTTTGGAAAGACCATCTGTGTGTTCTTCATTACTGCTGTCCCTGCCCTCACTTCTGCTGTGGTACGGTACTCTACCCACATCCCCTCATGTTAGTGCTCATTTACTCAACTTCCAACTTCCTGCCCCAACTTTCTTTACCTGGAATTATTTCCTGTCTCTCTGGTTCCACCTTAAAAGTGAAAAAATGCAGAAAGAATCAACAACTGGGATCTCATCTGATTAAAAAGCTTCTGCACAGCAAGAGAAACAACCAACAGAGCCAAAGATATCCTACAAGGCAAAGGAAAAAGATAGGGAAGGCCTGGGAATAGCTTATAATTTATTAGATTAGTCAACTTGTAGGTGACGGTTAGTGTCTTTTTAATGTAGTTATTGAACTGGATTAACCAAGTTTTTAAAGATAATCTCATTAATTAACTGGTATATTTTCTATGCTTAGAATTGAAGTCTACCTAGAATAAAATTCACTCCTTTAAAGTGTACAATTTGATGATTTTAGTACATTCATAAAGCTGTCATCTATCACCTCTGTCTAGTTTTAGAACATTTTTGTTTTCCTCAAAAGGAAACTTGCATGCGTTAGCAGTGTACTTTCTCCCTCCTCCCCCCCAGTTTCTGGCAACCACTATCTATTTTCCGCCTCTGTGGATTTTTCTATACATTTGGGCTGGTTCTATTTTTGGATATTTTTGTGTAATATATTTTCAATTTTCTAGGGTATTATACCCCAGAGTGAAATTGCTAGATTATGTGGCAACTTTGTTAACTTTTTGAAAAAATGCCAAACTGTTTCCATAGCAGCTCAGTAACCTTTCTCAAGTTAGATTTTTTTTTTTGAGACAGAGTCTGGCCCTGAACTCAGCCTCAAACTCACATCACAGCAATCCTCCTGCCTCTGCCTTCCAAGTTCTGGGATTACAGGCGTGAGCCACCATGCCGAGCACTGTGGTAGGTAGTACTGATTGCTGCTGGATGTGTGTCTCCACATCCAGTATTGTATGTGGTTACTGGGGGATCGAACCTGGGCCTTTGCACTTGCAAGACAGGTGCCAGAACCACTGAGCTAAATCCCTGGCCCCTCTAAAGTTAGATTTATAAAAAAGTTTTTTTTCCCATTAGTCCTACATTGTTAAATGTATTGACATAATACTGTTCATAGTAATTTCTTTCCTGTTCCTGTACCAGCAATGTTCCCTTTGTCATCCATATTCATTTAGGTCCTCTTTTAAAATTTTTCCTTGCTACAGTTCACTAACATTGTCAGTTTTTAAAAATCCTTTGGCTTTATAAACCCTTCATTTCATAGCATTAATAGTTATTTTATTATATTCCATTCTTATCATTCTGATTTTTTTTCTTCTCTATTTGAGTTTTTTGCTTAACTTGTCTAACTATCTTCCTGGTTCGTTAATTTTATAACTTTTTGAGGCTATAAATTTCTCTCTAAACTGAGATTGCCTTATGCATTCATAATACATATTATTCTACTGAAAGCATCTTCTAATTTCTATTCTAATATCCTATGTGGCCCCGAGGTTATTTAGGAGTATACTATGTCGAAGTATATTCCTAGCTTCCAAATAAATGAGGATTTTCCCTCATTATGCCTTTCTAGTTTGTTTTTTATATTAAATAGTCTTGGTTTTTGAGGATCTACTTGTGGAATAAACAAGAGAGTGTATCTTCCAAATCCTCCTTCAAAAAAGAGCTCAGCTGAGGAGTATATGGTCAGCGGACAGATTTTCTCCATCTGCTCCTTCCAGGACTACTTCAGCCGCAGCAGTCTGCACTGGGGACTGCGTGATGTTAGGGGTATAAAGGCCCAGCAACTTCAGCTGCACAGATGATAATTCTGTAAGGCTCTCTAATGTTGGCCAAGGATTGGTTAGCCTTGCTTTGTATTTTGACTACTCCTGCCTTCTTAAAATTTTCTTCCACAGATGTTAATTTCTAAGAAATATCTTGTACCCAAAATTCTGTCTCAAGGTTACCTGAGGAAGAGCTCAACTCGAAATGCTATTCTCTAAGATTTCCATACTCTTGAAATGTGTGAAGATTTCCTTTGTTTTAGTCCATGGTCAGTTTCTATAAATTGCCCATTAATCTTTGAAAAACATCATAATAAAAATGTTGATGTTGTGCTATTGGGTGCCTTTAGGCAATTTGTTGGTTATAATCATTAATTGTTCTAGTCTTCCACATACTTACTGATTTTTGTTAGTAAGAAATTCTATGAATTTCTGAGATAAGCAGTTAAAATCTTTTGGTAAGATTATGGAACTATCTTTCTCTTATTTTGTCAATCTTTACTTTCTATTTTTTGACATACTGTTATTAGGAGAATAGTAATTTAAATTCACTAACCTTTGTGAAAATTGCAATTTTATCATGAAGAAATGGCCGTCTTTACTGCTAGTAAATTTTGAACTAAAATTGTTACACTACATACAAATATAGCTAAACTGACTGTGTTTAAATCATCTTTAAATTACTATTTGTTTAATTTAATTTTATGCAACTTTTTACCATTTAAAAAAATGTTACCAAAATATAACCAATAACAAATTACACATAATTAAAGTATGCCACCAAAGAAGTACCAACGTGGTAACACACCTGTAAAATATCAGCATAATCAAAGTAAGAAATATGCCCATTACCCCCAAAAGTTTCTTTTGCCTCTTTCTCTTCCCAAAACTCTCCTTGCATCCTTTTAACACCAGTTCCCAGGCAACCAGTGATCTTTTTTCTGTCACTAGAGATTCATTTATTTGAATTTTATATAAATGGAATCCAACTTTATGCACTCTTAAAAGTCTGGCTCCTGTCACAATTATTTTGGTATTTGTGTTGTATGTATTAATAGACTTCCTGCATATCTCTTCAAACATTATTTCTAACGGCCCCTTGCTCCTCTTTTCAGGGATTCTATTTCCATATCTTTCAGGCCACTTGAATTCATCTCCCAGTTCACTGAAGTTATTTTTATTTTTTATCATTTGTATCTTCTTGAAGAGTATGTATAGGACTGGTATTATTTCTTCCTCAGATGCTTGATGTAATTCACTGACAAAACAATAACGACTCAGAGTTTTCTTTGTGGGGTTACAAGATATAGTACTAATATAATTTTCATTATATATATATTATATATATATTATATATAATATATATATAACATAAATATATATACTTTCCTATTTCTTTTAAAAAAATCTTTATTGGTACATTACATATACACATCACGACTGTACTCCATAACGGGGATTGGTACCAGTATAAGACACAACTTAATTCTCATTTTTTCCCATATCCCTACCCATCCTACCACCCCCCCATATACATAAAATTTGTTTCCTTACATTTTTGTTATAATCTCATTATTTTTCCCCCTTCACCCTATTTTACTTTGAACATTTTCTATTTCACAATATATAACATACAATTCTAGGACTCATTTACATCTTTATTTTCTCATACCAGAGAAAAGATGTGATATTTACCTATCTGTGACCTATTTATTTCACTTATGAAGATATTCTCAAGGTATGTTCATTTATGTATAAATGATTTAAACCCTAGGTATATACACAAAAGAATTAAAAGACTCATATCACAGTGACATATGTGCACCCATGTTTATAGCAGCCCAATTTGTGATTGCTATGTCTTGGAAACAACCCAAGTGTCCATCAACTGGAGACTGGATTAAAAAGCTGTGGTTCTTCACTGAAGTTCTTATTAAAATTTTTTCTGTTTAATTTTTGGTTCTTTTGCTATTATTCTTCAAGTTCACTTTTTTTCTGTCTTCTGCAATTAACCCATCCAACATGCTTTTCATCCAACACACTGTAATTTTCATATCTAGATTTTTAATTTGGTTTTTAAAGCTATTTTCTTACCTCTACTCATCCTTTCAAATACACTTATAATAGAGGTTCTGATGTCTTTGACCACTAACTCATTTGCTTGTTCTTGGTCAGCTTCAGTCGTACATTTTGCTCCTCATGCTGGATCATATATGTACTTCTTTTCATGCCTGATCATTGTTAATGAGATATCAGACACTGTGAATTTTGTGTGCTGTGGGGAGCTACATATTTTTGTAGTACTATAAATATTTTTCAACTCTGTCCTGAGGCCTAATTAAGTCACTTCTCTTTTCTGCCATTTTTATTCATTTTGTTAGGAAGAGCCAGAGAGACAGATGGTCCAGCACGAACCATTCCTCCTTCGTGAAGCCTGAGCCTCTACTGACTTTGAACTGGGCTCCTAGATTGACTGTGGAGAGAGGGACTACTTCTTCTCAGTAGCAGGCTAGAGTTCTGTACATTTCTCTGTCATCTTTACAAGTCTCAGTTTCTGCACATCAGAGCTCATCAGTAGTGTGTTGAGCGATTGAGCGCCCTGTGTGCCGACTCCAGTGGTCTCTGTCCCTTTATCTCCTCCTGTACTGTACGTAGCCTTCGAACTCCAGCCACCTTAGTCCTCAGACACTGGCCTCCATTTTCACCAACAGGGGATTCTCTGAACTCTTCTAGGATTCTTCCCCTGTCTCTAACAATCTGGGAACTCAAGATGGTAAACTGAGGCAGAAATCAGGGCCACCTTGTTTGTATCTCATCTTTCGAAGATCACTTTCATTGACTGGTGTGCAGGGCCATGAAGACAGTTGTTTCAAACATTGTTTCTATTGTTTCAGGAAGAGGATATATCTGATTTGTATTATTCAGCTTTGTTTGGAAGCAGAAGTTATACTATTTTACTTTTAGTCTTCCTGTAACCTCAGATTTTACATATATTTTAAAATAATATGTATTTGCATCCTTTGAAGTAACTTCAGAGTTTTGTGTTTCTGAGATATTTAGGTTTATATCTACCACATCATCTTTGTATTGTTACTCTGTTTTGTGTTTTTCATTGCTTCTCATTTTCCTTTTCTCTTTCACTGAAATTAGAAAGACAGAAAGCCAGTTTTGTGAACCTGAGTCAGCAAGATGCAGAATTGGGAACAGCTCAGAATCCAAATGCCATTATGAAATCACAGCAGGCCTCTGAGAAGAAAATTTAAAGAATAAGAAATATCCAGCATGGGTACCAAGTAAAAATTAATTAATAATGAGAGAGAAGATAGCTTGAGAAGAATATCTTATTATTATCAGCAGAGATTCTTGTGGAAAAGGTAAAAAGCCAATTGCTACTGTAGTTTTAATTATGCTGATAGGCCTTATGGGGCTAAGCAAGCAATGAGTTCCTGAAGAAGACCCTAGAGATAATGGCTGGTACTGGTGCAATAATCTAAGCTATTGGCACCTTGCTCTAAATAAAAATTCTCTCCCTCAGGGTAATACTAACAATGATGACAACAATAAGAGCAGAGTGGCTGACAGTTTCTGAGTACACACTATTTAACATACAATATGGTTTTACATGTTTTTCCTCACTTAATCTTCTGAACAGTCTTCGGACACAGGTACTGAATAGAACTGAGCACTGCTTCACATTTCCCATTTCACGTCTATACTCGTCTAGCCTGTGCCAGCAGCCAGTGCTACCTATACACAGACTTGAGCATCTGTTAGACAGATGTTCCCTGCTGGTGCCTTTCACTTCTGCCAAACACAATTCACTTGCTGATCTGAGCTCCTACTTAGTGCTGCAGCATGAGACACTTACAGAAAGCTCCTGAACATGTCATTGGGACTGATGCACTTTGGAGCTGGAAGGACAGTAGTTCTTTGATCTGTAGAGTTTCGGTGATAGGAAGGGAAGCTCTTGTCACTGCCCTTCCTCACCTCACCCTTTCTGGTCCAGATAATAAAGCAGCCATGCCTCCAGAGGAATGGCAGAGATGAATGCTAGCATCAAAGCCTTAAAAGATGTGGGGGTCATGGCCCCCGTAATTATTCCATTCAATTCATCTGGCTGGCTGTTGCAAACAACAACAACAACATGACAGATCATGGTGCACGACAATCATAAATTTAATCAGATAGTACCCGCACGAGCAGCTGCCCTGCCAGCTGTCCTGTCTTTGCAGCAGATCACCACAGTCCCTAGCTACTACTATGTGACTATTGATGCAGCCAATTTTTCTCCATCCAGATCAGAACCAGTTTGACTTACATGAGAGGGGCAGAAACACATTTATTGTCTTGCCCCAGAGATATATTAGCTTTCCTGTGCCATGCTTCAGTAGAGTCTGCAGGGACTGGATCATCTTGGTACCACCAGATCATGCATTTAAAAATTATATTATTATTATTATTATTATTATTTGGTACAAGGGATTGAACTCAGGACCTTGTACTTCTGAGGCAGGTGCCAGAATCTCTGAGCTAAACCCCCACCTGACCAGATCATTCATAACATGGAATCTGCTGAGATTAGGTGATGAACATCTTGGATGTTCCTGCAGGTGAGCCAGGATGTGAAGGCTTAGAGGCAAGGACAACTAATGTAATTTCACATCATTCATTCAGAAAATTTACATTTTTATCATTGAAAAAATGTAAACATATACAAAATTAGGCAAAATAATATAATAAATGTCTTCTGCCTAACTTTAACAATTATTAATTCATGGCCAGTTTTTTAAATCTATAATTTTCCTTCCTTCTTCCTACATGTATTTTTTCTAGACACAGAGGCTTGCTATGTAGTTCGGGTTGGCTTTGAACTCACACTGTTCCCCAGACTGGCCTTGGGTAATCCTCCTGCCTCAGACTACTGAGGGCTGGGATCCCAGGTATGTGTCACCATGTCCATCATTCTTCACTTTTAAAATAATAAAATAAATCCTAGACATTGTATCTTTCTTTTTTTTTTTAAATTTTAAATCTTTATTGGTACATTACCTTTATGCATCATGATTACACTCCATAATGGGGATTTGTACCAGTACAGGACATAACTTAAATCTCATTTTTTCCCATAGCCCTACCCATCCTACTGCCCCCCATATACATAAAATTTGTTTCTATACTTTTTTGTTACAATCTCATCAATTTTCCCCTTTCACCTTATTTTACATTGAGCATTTTCTATTTCACAATATATAACATACAATTCTAGGACTCATTTACATCTTCATTTTCTCATACCAGAGAAAAGTTGTGATATGTACCTATCTGTGCCCTATTTATTTCACTTATGAGGATATCCTCAAGGTATGTCCATTTAAGTATAAATGATACAAACTTATCATTTTTTATGGTAGAGTAATACTCCATTCTGTAGACGAACCACAGCTTTTTTTTATTCAAGTCTCCAGTTGATGGATACTTGGGTTGTTTCCAAGATGTAGCAATCACAAATTGGGCTGCTATAAACGTGGGTGCACATATGTCACTGTGATATGAGTCTTTTAATTCTTTTGTGTATATACTTATACACAAAATTCCAGTATAATTCTTTTGTGTATATAGCTTTTTGAGGAATCTCCAAACTGATCTCCACAGGGGTTGTACGAGTCTACAGTCCCACCAACAGCGGAGAAGCGTTCCTTCTTCTCCACAGCCTCGCCAACATTTGCCATTGGCTGAATCTGAAATGGCAACCATTCTATGTGGAGTGAGATGAAATCTCAATGTTGCTTTCATCTGCATCTCTCAAATGACTAATGATGTTGAGCATTTCTTCATATGTTTCTTAGCTACTCTTACTTCTTCGTCTGAAAAAATACCTGTTCATTTCAGATGCCCATTTTTGAATTGGATCTTTAAATTTGGGTGGGCTGATTTTTTTTGAGCTTTTTATATATTCTAGATAGTAGTCTTCTGTCTGAGGAAGTAGTCTTCTGTCTGAGGAACAGCTGGTAAAGATCTTTTCCCACATTGTTGGTTGCCTTTTTGTACTGTTGGTGCTTTCCTTTGCTGTGCAGAAGCTTTTTAAAAGAATGAGGTCCCATTTGTTGATTTCCTCCGCCATTTCCTGTGCTACAGAAGTTTTGTTCATGAAGTCTTTCCCTAAGCCAGTGTCTTCAAGAGTTTTACCTAACATGTTTTTTTTTAGGTTTTTTTTTTTTTTGAGACAGGGTCTCGCTTTGTGGTTCAGGCTGGCCCTGAGCTCAGCCTCCAACTCACATCACAGCAATCCTCCTGCCTCTGCCTCCCGAGTGCTGGGATGACAGGCGTGAGCCACCACACCTGGCACTGTGGTATGTGGTACTGGTTGCTACTGGATGTGGGTCTCCACACCCAGTATTGTTATGTGGTTACCGGGAATCGAACCCGGGTCCTTGCGCTTGCAAGACAGGAGCCGGAACCACTGAGCTAACTCCCCAGCCCCTCACCTAACCTGTTTTGCAACAGGTTTAGAGTGTCTGTTTTAATATTTAGTTCTCTTATCCACTTTGATTCTAGCTTGGTACACGGTGAAAGAGTTAGATCTAGTTTTAATCTTTGGTAAGTTAAAGCCCAGTTTTTCTAGCACCATTTGTTAAAGAGGCTATCTTTCCTCCATTGAGGATTTTTGGCTCCTTTGTCAAAGATGAGGTGGCTCAGTGTATCTTCTAGTCTACTCCATTGATCCTCGAGTCTGTTACTTTGCCAGTACCATGCATTTTTTATCACGGTGGTTTTATAGTATACTTTCAAGTTCAGAGTTGTAATACCCCCCACCATGTCCCTGTTGCTTAGAATTGCTTTGGCTATTCTAGGTCTTTTGTGGTTCCAGATGAAAGTTTGGATTTTTTTCTCTAGATCTGTGAAATACGCTGCTGGGATTTCAATCAGGATTGGGTTGAATGTGTACAGTAGTTTTGGGAGTACAGCCATTTTGACAATATTGGTTCTTCCTACCCAGGACCAAAGTATGTCTTTCCATTTTTTGATATTATCTTCTATCTCCTTTTTCAGAGTGCTATAGTTTTCAGAGTAGAGCTCTTTCACCTTCTTTGTTAGATTGATTCCTAGACATTTTTTTTTTGGGGGGGTGCTATTGTGAAAGGGACTGACTCTCCAATTTCTATCTCAGTGGGTCTACTGTTTGTGTATACGAAGGCTATTGATTTTAGAATGCTGACCTGGTAACTAGCTACATAGCTAAAATTGGCGATTAGGTGCAGCAGTTTTTTAATTGAGTTTTTAGGATCCTCTAGGTAGAGTAACATCTCATCAGCAAATAATGACAATTTAACTTCTTCTTTTCCAATCTTTATTCCTTTTATTTCTTTCTCTTGCCTAATTGCTATGGCTAATATTTCCAGAAGTATATTGAACAGAAGTGGTGAGAGAGGATATCCTTGTCTTGTTTCTGATCTTAGTGTGAAAGGTTTCAATTTTTGACCATTTAGTATGATACTGGCTAAAGGTTTCTCATAGATTGCTTTATTAGTTTGAGATACAGATCATCTAGTCCAATCTTCTGTAGGGTTTTGAACATAAATGGGTGTTGTATTTTGTCAAACAATTTTTCTGCCTGAGTTGAGATGACCATGTGATTTCTGTCCTTCAGCCTGTTAATATAGTGTATAACATTTATTGATTTACATATGTTGAACCATCCTTGCATCCCTGGGATGAATCCAACTTGGTCAGGGTGTATAATCTTTTTGATAATTCTCTGTATTCTGTTTGCCAGGATCTTATTGAGGATTTTTGCATCAATGTTCATTAGAGATACTGGCCTGTAGTTCTCTTTTTTGGTTGGGTCTTTCTCTGCTTTTGGAATCAGGGTAATGGTTGCTTCCAGGAATGAGTTTGGGAGTACTGCTTCCCTTTCAATTTCATTGAAGAGTTTCAGAAGTAGAGGCACTAACTCTTCTTTAGAAGTTTTATAGAATTCAGCAGTAAAACCATCAGGTCCAGGGCTTATCTTTCTTGGCAAGTTTTTAATTACATTTTCAATTTCACAGATTGTTATTGGGTTATTTAACATTTCTATATCTTCTTTATTCAGCTTTGGGAGTTCATATGTGTCTAGAAATCTATCCATTTCTTCTACATTTTGCATTTTGTTGAAGTATAAATTTTAAAGTAGGTGTTGATTATCCTCTGGACTTCCTGTGGGTCAGTAGTAATTTCTCCGTTCTCATTCCTAATAGCATAGATATGAACCTTTTCCTTCCTTTGTTTAATGAGGTTGGCTAAGGGTCTATCAATTTTATTTATCCTCTCAAAGAACCAACTTTTTGATTCATTGATTTTTTTAACCATTCTCTTGGTTTCTATTGCATTAATTTCTGCCCTGATCCTTATAGTTTCTTGCCTAGTATGAGCTTTGTGTTTGTCTTGCTCCTCTCTTTCTAGTCGCTTGAGGTTCAGCATTAAATTGTTCATTTGAGCTTGCTCCATTTTCTGGATGTAGGCTTTCACTGTTATGAATTTTCCTCATAGAGCTGCTCTCAATGTGTCCCATAAATTTCTATAAGTTGCACTGGGGTTATCGTTTAGTTATAAGAACTGCTCAATTTCTTCTCTAATCTCTTCTATGACCCATTGGTTGGTCAGCAGAGTGTTGTTCAGTTTCCATGTGTTTGTGAATATCCTGGGCTTTCCTTTGCTATTCAGCTCCAATTTTAGGGCACTATGGTCCAACAGTATACAAGGGATAACTTCAATCCCTTTATATTTGCTTAAACATGTGCTATGAACAAGCACATGGTCTATTTTGGAGAATGATCCATGAGCAGCTGAGAAGAATGTAAATTGTGACTTTGTGGGGTGAAATACTCTGTAGGCATCTATTAAGTTCATTTGCTGAAAAGTCTGGTTGAGCTCAAGGATTTTCTTATTGACTTATTGTCCAGTCGATCTGTCTCTTTGTGACAGTGGGCTATTGAGGTCCCTTACTATTATTGTATTGAAGTTTATCTGGTTTTTGAAGTCTGTTAGTTTTTGTTTTATATAGTTGGGTGCATTAGAATTTGGAGCATAGATATTTAAGATTGTGATTTCTGTCTGTTGGATTTTTCCCTGAACTAAAAGATAGTGTCCATCTTTATCTCTCTTTATTCGTTTTGGCTTGAAGTCTATTCTGCCTGCAAGTAAAATTGCCACTACTGCTTTCTTGCTGTTTCCAGTCGCAGGGAGTATTGTTTTCCATCCCTTTAATTTCAGTCCATGGGTTTCTTTTTGAAGGTGTGTTTCTTGTATGCAGCAGATTGTAGGATGTTGCTTTTTGATCCACTCTGCCAGTCTGTATCTCTTAAGTGGCGCATTGAGTCTGTTGACATTAATGGTTATGACTGATATAGGTAAATTTAGTGCTGCCATGTTTTCTTGTTCTTGGCTGTGTTATTCTACTTTTGCCCTTTTCCCATCAGTTTCTTGTTTGGTCCCATGGATTGACTCGGTTACATCTCATGGATTTGTAACTTTCCTTATTTTTCTGCAAGATATTCTTTAAAATGTTTTGGAGCACTGGTTTCAAATTTGTGAAGTTTTTCAGTTATTCTTTGTCATGGAAGTATCTTATTTCCCCATCAATTTTGAAGAATAGTTTTGCAGGATACATGAGTCTGGGTTGGAAGTTGTTTTCCTTTAGGGCTTGAAAGACTTCACTCCAGGCTCTTCTTGCATTGGATGTTTAAGTTGAGAATTCTGCTGTGATCCTAACAGGCTTCCCTTGGAATGTAACTGTTTTCTTTTCTCTGGCTGCTTTCAGTATTTCATTCTTTTTTGAATATCTGTGACTTTTATGATTATATGCCTGGGTGTAGATTTTTTCATGTAACAGGCATGTAGCCTTCTGTATGCTTCATATATTTGTATGTCCAATTCTTTACCCTTTTCTGTGAAGTTTTCTGCTATTATATCTGTGAATAGCTTTTTGATGTCTTTAGCATTGTCTCCTGCTTCCTCAGTGACTCCAGTCAATCTTATGTTATTCTTCTTTGAATCATCTAGGAGCTGTTGGATTGCCTTTTCATTATCGCTTGCTTTTTTCCATAGATTATGCCTTTCCAGTTCATTGGTTGAGCTCCTGTCTTCTAGTTCTGAAATTCAGTGTTCTGCCAAATTCATTCTATTGCACAAACTTTCATTTTCTTTCTTAATTTCCTGGACTTCTGCTTGTAGGTGTTTAAAAGGTTCCATTGCTTTTGCTGTTTTGGATTCTATCAACTCCATGCTCTCCTCTTTAGCTTTACTAATCATCATGTTGACAGTGTCCAATATCTCTGCTTTCATCTCAGAGATCAGCTCTGATTTCCATTTTACTAGATCTGCTTTGGTTACCTTTTCCGAGGACCCTGGAGACTGGGCTTCAAACTTCTCTGTTTCCCTTCCCCATGTGTTACCTTGAGGTGAGGATCTTTGTATCTGAGACTTTGAGTGTTTCCTCATTTCTGAGTTTTTGTCTTTGCTGTTGTTTTTGGCTTTGTACCTGCCCTGTTTTCTGGTGATGTTTGTTGCAAGTCTCTTTCCTCCTAATAGTTAGGAACCTTAAAATAGCAGTTTTTCCTGGGTTGTTCTTTACAGTCTGTATTGGGACCTAAAGAAAAAACCTTAGTTCTGGTACACCATATGAGGCACTCAATCAGTACAGTCAGAACACCTTCTCCCATCTGCTTTAGAGGCAGGAAGGCTCTGGCTCCTGCACTGCTATAATGGCGCTGCCTAAGGTTCCAATGGGACCGCCTGCTCACCAATACAGAGTCTCTGAGCTCACTTGTGCCGTCAGCCTGGAGGCCAGTAGGCTGTAGGCCCTGTGCAGTTGCAATGGTAGGGGCTGTTGTTCCAAAAGGCCCACCTACTCACCAATACAAGGTCACTGGATGTGCTTCTGCAGTTGATGTGGAGAAAGTCAGACTCTGACCTGCTAAACTCAATCACTGGGCGCTCTTCCTGCATGTACCTGGAGGCCAGCAAACTCCAACCCCGGCGCGGATTCAATGGTATAATTGTTGGTTCCAAAGCCGCCCGCTGTTAACCTCAGTCCCTGGGTGCTCTTCCGGCATAGGCCTGGAGTCCAGGAAGCTCCATCCCCAGTGCAGATTCAATGGCGTAATCTCCGGTTCCAAAGGGCTCCGCTGCTAACCTCAGTCCCTAGGCATTCTTCCAGCATGGGCCTGGAGGCCAATAAGCCCCAACCTTGGCACAGATTCAATGGTGCAATTGTTGGTTCCAACGCCACCCGCTGCTAAACCTAGATATCATATCTTTCCATTTGTAAATATTACTTCATGTTTAAATGATCAAATCTTTAAACATAACTATCATGTGCACAAAATTTCTAAGAATAATTTCTTAATATCATAAAATATTAAACCATTCAAATTGTCAGTTGTTCATAAATGACACTTTTTTGAGAGATAAAAGGTCTCACTATATAGTTCAGGTTGGCCGATGTATCCCACACTGGTGTCAAACGCAGGGTGCTTCACCTGCGTTGACTTCAAGTGCTGGGATTATAGTCAGGCACCACGACACCCAGCTAAGTGTCCCTTTTTAAAAGGCTTTCTAAATAAATATACAATGAAAACTACATATTGCAATTGGTTTATATATTTTAATGTCATTATAAGTTCCCTTTCCATTTTCTTTCTTTCAATTTATTTGTTAAAGAAACCGAGTCACTTTTCATGCAGTTGGATTTTGCTAATTTTGCTCCTGTGTATCTTTTACATGTTCTTCTCTGTTTCCCATAAATATGCAAGTGGTACTGAAATTTTTAGGAATCTAGAGTCTAGGGTGTTCGGGGAGTCAATGTTTCTAAGGTAAAGGACAAATTTTATACCTTTCCTCTCCCATTAGTAAGGAGGCTTAATGTCTGATGAACCTGACTGGACATTGGAAGCAGCGTACAGTGCACTTGAATCAGTCTAACAGGTGATGAGAAAGGAATCTGATGGGGACACAGTGCCTACATGGGGATACTTACTGTATATTAGCAACACACCACTTAAAAAACTATAAATGAAAAGAGAAAGACATCCAGTTGCAAGTGGGGCCTTGCTGTGGTTTGGATCTTAAATACACCCCACACACACCAAAGACCCATGCGTTAGAGGTTTTGGCCCCAGGGTGTTGCTCTTGGGAGGCATTGGAGCCTGTAAGAGGTGAAGCTATTACCTTAGGTCAGTGGTTGGTCCTTTCAGAGGACACCCTGCCTTTTCTTCTGTTTTGCTTCCCTGCTATGAAGTGAGTGACATTTCTCTTCCACACACCCCACCACATTATGTTACATCAACACAGGCCCAAAGCAAGAGCACTGAAACCTCCAAAACTCCAAACCAAAATACACTTTTCTCTTCATACCCTCATTATTTCAAGTATTTTTCAGTGATGGAAGAGTGACTGAGAACACAAAAGAACTGTAACAGGTCCAGGTGTTGGACACACTGCCCTGTCACTCGACCCAGCAGGTCTAATTTTCCTGAAGAGATGAGGAGTGTATAAGAATTCGGAGCTATGTTTTTGGCAAGCCCTGACTTTAGGATTGTAACAGATCTCTGTAGCAAGACTATGAGTCCAAAAGCAGATAATTACTCTCCTTTTGAGAAACAGTTCCTTTTGTGTTCCTGGGCCCTATTAAAGATCTAACACCTGGAACACGAAAGTGAATGTGAGAATCAAATTGACCACCCTGAGTTCACTGGGAGCAGAACCACCAACTCACACAGCTGCAATCCACCATGTATTACAAGTAGGAGCAGGATCATGTCAGAGCAGGTCTAGGCTGCACATGTAAAACATATGATCAACTGGCCCTGTCCCCAAGTCACCCACACTATAGAGATCTCTCCCTTGAGTCACACCAATGGCTCTTATGGGACTGGAGGAGGGAGCCTTTCATCCAATTACTGTAATAGAGGAAGAAACAATTTCTTCATAGATGAATTTCATTATATGTTAGTGCTGATCCAAATTGGATTTTATAAAGTACATCATCAAATGCCGGGGAGTTAGCTCATTGGTTCTGGTGCCTGTCTTGCAAGCGCAAGGGCCTGGGTTCGATTCCCCAGTAACCATATACAATATTGGGTGTGGAGACTCATACCCACCAGCAATCAGTACCACATACCACAGTGTGGGGTGTGGTGGCTCACGCCTGTAATCCCAGCACTCAGGAGGCAGAGGCAGGAGGATTGCTGTGATGTGAGTTTGAGGCTGAGCTCAGGGCCAGCCTGAACTACAAAGTGAGACCCTGTCTCAAAAAAAAAAAAAAAATCATCAAAGGGAATCTTTCTTAATAGGCAAAGCAAGGGGCAGTAATACATTTATCATTCTATTATTTAATGAAAGGAAAGGTGGTTGGAAGCATGGATTCCTGAGAAGCAGTGAATGCTTTGACTGGGGAGCGAGGGCTTGAAAGGAAAAAGATTGTAGGATGTGGGACAAAGAAGTCTGAAGAAAGGCACATGGATGGACTTCTGATTTCTAGGAATGAAAACATGCAAAGTCTTTGTGTCTTTTATCTATGCCTAATGAAGACATCACTTGCAGAGGACAGTGTCAATGGCCAGGCTGGATGACAGACAGATGACTCACATTACAGATGTCAGCCAGCCTTTCTCAGCCACTCCAATAGTGGCATAGTGTACTTATAAATGTAGTGGCCACAGTAGTAAAAATGGTGACTCTTCTTGCAATCGACAGCATCGGCTGTCCCTAACAAGGATAATGCACTAGTGATGCTCAACCTGCAAGGACTGACTCTCAGCCTTGATATGCAATATTCTTCAAGAACATCGGTGACAGGTTAATCATATCAGACCCTTCTGTTCTAGAGAGGATAGAAATGTGTCCTTATCTGAATTCGTACTTACTTCAGAAAGGGGTTTGCCTTTCCAGTGCTGTGCCTCCAGCAGAGTGGTCATTACAAGTCTTCCAGATGCCTGATCTCTTACCATGGCACACAGCACAAACTTGTCTTAGAAGAAAGGGTCTGTTTATATGTAAAAGAAGTGTGACAATTGATACATGGTTACAAGATCTTCTGGTTTGTTCCATGTATTACAATGTTTTGGCTAATAAAAGACTTTACTGGGGTGTGTCATCTCTGAGAAGTTGGTATTTCAGGTTAACACTCTACAGGGTTATGATATTTTGCTCAACAATGAAGTACATACGTTGAGGCAAAAGAAGACATGTGCTGTCTCTCTGACAGCCAGCACACGTGGTGGAGGTGGGCACATCATGAACACCTGGGCACTTGGTCATGGAAGTTGAAGCCGCCATGACCAGCTGATTACTTTGGGGCACTTATGATAAAGGACAAGGAAACTAAGGAATTATACTAGCAAGAATACAATAGTGACTCTGATGATCACAAGTAGTTACTACTATACAATTTGAAAAGAGAGGAATATGTTTGAAACTCTGGGGACTCACCCAGCACAAGCACCCTTTGGAAAATGGTGGGTGGGATTTCTAGTTACCACTGCCTGGTAAGGCAGCTAATGCTTAGATTGTTTAGACATTATGATCTGAATCACTGGCCACCAAGGGAAAAAATGGATAGAAACAGAAAGATAAATGTTTTCCTTCCTCCTCCCTCCTACCCTGCAGGTGACTGATTCTGAGATGCATTAAATATGGCTCTTCTGAGTCTCCCAGGATCATGAAGCCCTGTACCTACATCCAAGGCTGGTTCAATGTCCTTCCTCGTGTGGAGTCTCCCTCCTTTCCTTCTTTACATGCCCGATTCTTTATGCTCATTCTTTGGAATGTTACTCCCCCATACTGTGTGTACCCATAGCCTCCATTTTAAACTCCACTTCATAGAAAAACCTAGGCTAAGATAGCTACAACTGTTATTTCCATTTTATAAATACCAGTTAATCTCCCCAACCACTATGTGATGAAAGTATGATTCAGCCCCAGTCTGCCTGGCACAAAACCCAAGTCCCAACTTAGTGTTGTACAATAGAACTTGCTGCGATGATGAACGTGCTCTCTGTCTACTTTGTCCAGCGTCATAGCCACTAGCTACATCCAATAATTGAAACTTGAAATGTGATTAGTGCAAGTGTGGATCTGAATTTTTCATTCGATTTGTTAAAATTTAAGTAGTCACATGTGGCTGGTGGCTCTGGTGTCAGACGGTGTGGTCCCAAACTGCTTTGTTCAATTGCCTTCTAATGGGAGATTTGCTGATTGCAGATTTAGGAAATTTGTAAGCATGGAAGCTAAAATCATTAAAGGTGCATATGATTGTTCTTGCTGAAATCTAATTGTGAAAAGTTTCACATCAGCGACTAGAAATTTATTCAACAAATTAAGCACAAATTTGGAGCCAGACATTCTGTTAGCAATGGGCAGACAGATGTGATCTTACCCTTCTGTTGCATAAAATCAAGGCCATGTTTTATATGAAAATATGATCTCCCTTTGCCTTTCTTTTCCATCTAACACAAGTTGTGGCCGATATCACTCATCCTGCTCATCCTTCACCTCAGTGTTCTCCTTCTTGAGTCACCTCATTTTAGAGCACGTGTAGTGAAAGGACCCCGAATACTAATATGAGATAAAGGATTGAATGCAATTCTACGCTTAAAGACCTGTTCTGTCTAAAGTATTTGCCTTTGAGGGCCTTAGTTTTCTCATCAGGAAAATGGAGTTATGAGAATTAAAGGAAGCCCTATGCTGCCTTGAGATAGTCTCACAAAAGAATAATTTCTCTTTTGCTCATTCTCACTTTTACATTCTGGCCTAGTTCTCCTTTAACTTTTACAAGAAACTTCTCTAAAAGATTCAACCATATGGCAAAGAAGGCAACTATGGGTGGCATTGACAGTGATAGGCTAGTGGCAAGATAGTATTTTAAAATAATTTATAGAGGGAGATAAAGCTATAGTTTGCATGACAACCTAGTATTTTTTCCAATAGGAAGAGAAAATTACAGATCCATAACCACCTAGTTTTGTCATGTTCAACATGGAAATAAGTTTGGTTTACTAAGCAGAGGCATGCAAACACAAGATAATGAAAGGTAGATGATATAGAGCTATGTTCTTATTATTATTCTGGGTAATTTTAAACTACGTATTTCATATGCATGACTCTATTAACAAATACATTTTGTTTGCCACAACCTGTTTGTCATTATGCTGGGCCTAGAATTGGGAAGAGTAATGTAACTTATTCTCTCTCCTCCAGACTAAAGTAGAAGAAAATTACATCCAACATATATCACAGGTAACATGTGGCAAGATATCAAACTATTAGTACAGCTGCTTTAGCCCAGGATGCCTAATGGGCTGAAGTTAGGCAGCAGAAGTGACAGGAGGTGGGCTGGCTAGGCTTACAGAATGAGGGGGCAAGTCATGGTCTAAAGTAGGACTCCAGCTGAGCACCCAAATGATGTTAATAGAAAGGTTCTGACCTCTTGCTTGAAGCAAAGTGACATGCAGTTGTATCTCAGCTAAACCTAGATCCTTATGGCCTTCAAAAACATCTGTAGCTGGAAAGATGCTTATGTCTGTTGTGGCCTCAGCCTTTAGATATGGAATTCTGGTAGCTATATCCTGAAAGCTTTGAACCAGACACTCAAACAGTCTATCTCCATTTGAAAGGACCATTGGCCCATGAGCACCTGTTTTGGTTTCCTAGTGGTAATAGCTACATGCTAGGCCCACTTTGACGTGATTCACTGTGGACAGCTCAGCATCTCTAAGGGGTTTTGCTAGTGGTGTGAAACTCTCCTTCTTGGTCCGCTCTTGACACTCATCCAGTCTCTTCAGGATTCCCTAGGGAGAATCCTTTTAGGGATTGTGTTACTGTCCTATCACAAATGCCCAAGAAAAATATCACAGAGGAGGAAAATGGATTTAGGGTTCATGGTTTTACAGGGGTTGGTCCATGGTCACCTGGCTGCATTAATTCTGGACACGTGGTAAGGCAGAAACACCATTACAGGGGAAACGTGACAAGAAAAGCTCAACTCCTGGAAAATAGGAGGGAGAAGGAAAGAGGATGAGAGAGAAACAAGATACAGTTCCCAAGGTCGTACCACCATACTCAACTTTCAACTAGGCCCCATCACTTCCCAATAATGCCATTAAATTATGCTTCTATCCACATATTAATCCACTGATCAAGTTAGAATTCACATAATTAAATAAATTCTGAAATCCCATCCTTTGGCAGCCAAACCCTCAGCACAGCTTTTGGGGGGAATATTTTAGATAACACCTGTGCAGAAAGCATGGTCCTTTAGGAGATTGAAATCAGAGGCACCTCTGGTAGCAGTTTTGAAGCCCCTGGAAGTGAAAGACCTGCAAACTCAGGAAAGTCCTCTCAGAGAGAAAGTTTGAGGGTCTGGACAGCCAATCACCTTGCAGTCTGTGGGAATGACTCCTGGAGCTGTGCAGTGCACAACATGTACAGCTGTACACAGTATCCTTGTGACCATTTACCATGGAAATGGACAGAACATGAGCAAATACAAGAAGCTCTCATTTGACCCACATTCCTTTATTACCACTTTAATCCAAGGGCCATTCTGCTACTTGCTGACACTTCCACCTCATGATTATTTCATGAATGCCCTCTGTCTTCCTAGGAACTGGTGTGTGGAAATATTATTACTCTCACAGCAACCTCAGCAGAAAACATCGGGAGTGAGCTGGATTCTGCAAGTAGGTTGTTGGCAGAGGTAAAGAGTGAGGGTATCTTATCCCTGAGCTCTAACTTCCCTCAAGGGCTGTCTTGGATTCTACCACTCAGATTCTAAAAAAAAAAAAAAAAAAATCATCCTCATTTTTTCAAGGATGATGGAAGAAATTGAGCTGACCATGAGTGTTCTCAACTAAACAAGGGCCAAAGCTGGGAGGAGAAATATTAAGAATCACTTAACCTTGTGCAGAGACAAGCTGGAGTTGCCATAAATGCCAAGAGAAAACAATATAGAGGAAATGGATGAGGTGACTAGAACGTGTTCATAAATTTATGCAGTAAATGTGCTGTGTATTCTCCAGTTGGCAAATGCCTGATATAAGACAATATTAAAGTACTGCAAAATCTAAAAGTTAATATAACATTTCCCCGCTATACTATTTAGATTTATTGCCTGAATTTTATGGCTTTTAAACAGCGCTTTCTTGACATTGAATATTTAGCAGTTTTAACAGTTAATTTGTCATTTTAATCTCAAATTGTTTCATACTGCATGATGTGATAGGAGGAGGGGAGGTGTGATTTTCTGGATTTTTGGACAAGCTTGGGACGGAGGGGGTACTACACTGGAAAATTACAACATTGCCAGAAATCTCTTACGCTTGGAAAGATGGAATGCTCTTTTAGGGCTTTGTGGTAGGTGTGGGAAAACTGTAGGCCTTAACTCTCATCACTGTTGGCTCTTGAAGCCAAGAGAATAAACATGATGATTTCTTTCCACACGTGGCAGAAATTAAGGCACCAAGAGCAGTTTTCACATAGTTGTTAGAACCAAGTGATAAGTA
Organism: Petromus typicus; assembly: GCA_004026965.1. Taxonomy (NCBI): domain Eukaryota; kingdom Metazoa; phylum Chordata; class Mammalia; order Rodentia; family Petromuridae; genus Petromus; species Petromus typicus. The sequence continues at coordinate 30,283 of PVIR01005579.1, read as the reverse complement.
CCTAGGCATCTGATTAGTGCGGCCCTCTTTATTTTTCTGCATATTTGAAAGTTTTCAGGATGTACCAGAAAAAGAAAGTGAGAGACTCTAGAAAGAAACACCGAAAAAAAGAAGAAAAAAAAGCCATTTCACCCATGACAGGTTCCACCTAAGCCCAGGACCCTCTCTCCCACCAAGCTGCTTGTCCATTCCCTGCACTCTTCCTACAGACCTGCCTGAGGCGCACCTGAGCATGGGTGCGGCAAACCTAGAATGGAGGTTCTTTTAAGCTTTGAGTGGAAGAAGTTATCACAATTAAAAATGTTAAGGGCTGGAGAGAATACTCAGTGAAGAGGCTGTGGGTTCAGTTGTCAGGACACCACCACCAAACTTATATGTATTTCCACACTACGATTTGTGCTTTCATTGAACACTAAACTCATACTTCAACCAACCATTTCATCTAAGCTTTCTAAGAATTCTCCAGCTTCAGGATTCTGTGCCCATGGAGCGGAGGGCTTTCCAAGGAATAAATGCAGAGGCCTCGGTCATTCACAGGCACCAGGTTGACTCAGCTCTCATAACTGAAATTTTGGCAAATTTGCCTTTTGTTTTTTACTACATTCCAGAGCAGTCTTAGGTTCACCAACCTGAATTTTGTAAGCTCTGAGGTTCTGTAGTAACAAGGAGATACTCTACTTTGAGTCACACCCTTCACCTATAGAGCTAGCATTTGAAACACCGTCTAGCTCCCAGACACTAGTGGGTATGCCCTTGGTGTCAGTGTCAAGTCTGTGAAGACAAGAAGATCTGAGCTTGCATCTCTCAGCTTGTCTTTCACCTTCTAAAGCTTCTTGAGTGCAGGTAGTGATGGACCATCTGGAAGGGCTGGCAGGACTAGGGAATTTGAGACTAGAATTTATCATCATCTGATTTCTAATCTTTTGTTGGGATTGTCAGTGGCTGTTCTGTTATGGCTAAAATAGTGCCTGTGATATCTGACCCAGATCCACTTCTGGAATGAAGGGAATGCTACCCAGCTGCTGGAATCTGTTGTGACTGTCCTTCCTCCTTTGGAGAGATCTAACGAAAACCACTGGGCCAAGGTCATGCTCCCTTCCCAGGGCAGACTACATGCACTGACCTAGAATGGAGGTTCTTTTAAGCTTTGAGTAGGAAGGAGAAAATCCAGATGGAATTTAACACGTTCCTATTAGACAGAACCACGAGTAGCACATTCACGACTGTACTGCTGAGGGGCTGGTACCACCTAGGAGGACGGTTCCTTACCACAAATGGTACAATCAGGCATGCGGGTGGCTTAGAGCCAACTGACAACAAGACATATGAACTATGGCTCCATTGTGAACTCTTGTCTCAGTGAAGATGGCTCTGAGGTAACTACATCTTCACAGCTGCCTATAAGGTGGATAAAATTTTGCTGAGCCTGCATCATAGCCCATTGTTTCTCCTTGTCCAATTCTTCCAAAAGTTCCTTCCTTTTCAGATGCATTGTCCAGAGAGCTCCCTAGTAAAACTCCAGATTCTTGGAAGACCCAACCTGTGACAATACTCAAATTCCACGGTTTAAACTTTACCCACAGGGTCCGGCTGGTGGTGGGCCACCATCAGAGCACTCCATAACAGCCAGACAACGAAACAGAACACTGCTCTGAAGCCAGAGGACTTTCCAGTCCAGTCGTCTGGCTCTGAATCTGCTAAATTGGACTTTTCCCTTACTCCAGAGTCATCTAATAATCCTACTGAAGAGGCTCGAAAACCTGAACGTGGAAAATTGAGGCAATGCTTCTTGCTGGCAGGCCTATTTCGGTGAGGTTCAATGTTACCTCCTTGTTTTCTATGCCTTATAAATTGTTTGCCCTTAATATAGGTTTCAACTGAAATTTGATTTTTCTTTTTTTTTTCCTAAGTCAAATTAGGTTACCAGCTGGCAGTTGAACTATAGCTATGCAACAAAAGACTGTAGCCTCAGGAGGGTGGAAACACAGAAGGCTCTTGTGCCTTGCAGTTCCTTTTGGTTACTTGGTAAGTTTGAATTTTTTCAAATAGGATGGCACTGAAATGCAGCCTGTATTCATTTTTCTGGAGTAAGTGATGTAAATTAGATAAGGAAAGGAATTATCTCTCTGGAGGGAAAGAGATGGTAGGCTTAAGGATGTATAAAATATATATTTTATCATGTGTGTCCAGGACTGGGGTGCATATATTAGTTAATAAGCAAGTAGAAGGAGGGAAAGCTAAATTTACAGCTCCAAAGGCCAATTCTATTGACTTTGATAAGAATCCGAGAAAAGCCACTTGTCATTTCCCTGTTTTAGGGTCTTTATCTGTTAAGTAGAAATAAAGATATCAAGTTGGCTTTTGTGATTGGTAGGAACATATTAGATTGTCAGATTCTCAGGGACAGACAGCAGGAGAGAAAGATGAAGCAATTGACATAAGATATGTTGTTTACTGCAAATTCCAAATACAGCAAAGGTGGGAAAACCTTTAAAGTGGCAAGTCTGTGATAGCTGTTTTGCTCTTGCCTTTGATCTGTGCTTTTCTTTACAAACAGTGAGTGCCTCTACAACTTGATGTTTAAAATGAAAAGAAAACATATGGTATTAATTCTAGCTTTGGAGGGTTTCTATTTTTTTTTTTTTTTTTTTTTTTTTTTTTTTTTTTTTTTTTTTTTTTTTTTTTTTTTTTTTTTTTTTTTTTTTTTTTTTGAGACAGGGTCTTGCTTTGTAGTTCAGGCTGGCCCTGAGCTGAGCCTCAAACTCACATCACAGCAATCCTCCTGCCTCTACCTCCCGAGTGCTGGGATTCCAGACATGAGCTACCACACCCAGCACTGTAGAATGTGGTACTAGTTGCTGCTGGGCGTGAGCCAGTATTGTATGTGGTTACCAAGGATTCAACCCAGGTCCTTGTGCTTGCAAGACAGGCACTGGAACCACTCAGCTATATCCCCAGCCCTGGAGGGTTTCCATTTTTTAAAAAAAGTTCTTTCCCCAAATGGCACAAACAGCACAAATTCTCACCATTTCTTTGAGGAATTAGATAACACTGGATGTAGAGGGATGAACTGACAAGTCAGACAGAAATCAGGCTGTTTCGAGATGATACTGCCCCACCCCTGAAAGGCATATCTGAATTCTCAAGTTTTCAGGTTCACAGTCAGAGAACACTAGGTATTCACTTCCCATATCACTATATGGAATAGATTATCCCTGATGACTCTCTTGGTTGTTGTAAAAAGGGTTTGAGCAAAACAGATCTTCCTGCAATATTTTCACTTACACTGAACCACGAGGGCAATGAGTATTGAATTCCAGATGTTGACGGTCTCCAGTTGCCACCATTTCTCTCTGCTCCCAACTCTCCTTTGACAGTCTCAGGTCTAGGTGGCATACTGAAATGGCTCACTGCTCTCTGTCTCTCCCCTGTTCCTACCTCCCTCTATCAATTTCTTTCTTACTTTCTCTGTTTATTTTTCCCTTTGATGAAAACCACCTTCTACTAGGGAGAGAGATTTGGCATATGCACCTAAAGACAATATGATATTCCTTTTCTCTTCAGATGTTATACCAGTAACAGATTTTAAAAAAAAGATCAGAGGGCTGGGAATTTAGCTCAGTGGGTCTGGCACCTGTCTTGCAAGCTCAAGGGCCCAGGTTCAATCCCCTGGTAACCACATACAGTACTGGGCACGGAGACTCATGCCCAGCAGCAACCAGTACCACATACCACAGTGCTGGGCATGGTGGCTCACACCTGTAATCCCAGCACTCGGGAAGCAGAGGCAGGAGGGTTGCTGTGATGTGAGTTCAAGTCTGAGCTCAGGGCCAGCCTGAACTACAAAGCGAGACCCCCTCTCAAAAAAAAAAAAGATCAAATTGTTAAAAATATAAAAAGTACCTTTTTAAATGTCTTAGAAAAGTGATACATATATAATGTGAAAATGTTTACCATCTACCATCCAAACATGTTACTTTTTTCATCCCAAGAAACAGTAGTGCTAAGTCGAGAAAGGTCCTACACCTTCCTAATTTTTTTAATTTTCAAAGAAAAATCTTGTCCAAAAGATACTCTGCTTTTGTAGAAGCCTGTCATTTTCCTGGTTTTTCATATATACTGTGGTTCCTTGCTATTTGGGAGCTGGACTGATCAACAAAGAGATGGAGAAATGCCAAAGTACCCAATGAGTAACAAAATGTAAGCTGGGGCCAAGCAAACCTGTCCAACCTTGCAGAGGAGAATTTCCACTGCCAAGAAGCACTGAGTGGCCACAGCCCAAGGCTCTTGGCAAGCTGCTGATGGGTAATTAATACTCTGAAAATTTTCTGTATTATAGGGGAGAAGTGAACGGGGGCCTCTGACAGAAATAAGAGTAATAATGCTACCATGTTGATGTGGCACTCTGTTCTTATAAAACTTGAAGCATATTTAATACTCAACACAAATGTATGAGTTAGAAAGAGTAGTTTTTCTAGTTAGAAAAGAAGAGTAACAGCTTATTAGGATCAGGCAGGACAAGACAGAGTAAACTCAAATGGAATGAAGGACTTCTGATTCCCAGAACTGTATCCTTCCAGCAAGGGCATGGTGACTCACACCTGTAATCTCAGCACTCTGGAGGCAGAGGCAGGAGGATTGTCATGAGTTCAAGGCCAACCTGAGCTACCTAGTGAGTCAGGGCCAGCCTGGACTACATAGTGAGACTCTGTCCTAAACACACACACACACGCACGCGCACGCGCACGCGCACACGCACACGCACACACATACACGCATGCACATACATGCACACATACACAATTAAAATTTAAAAACCCAAAACTGTATTCTTTCCAACAGACACCCCTAGTTGCTACACAGTCAGCCTGAGAATCTGAGCATCTGACATCAGGAGTTACCCCAGCAGAATGCAGCACAGCCCGGATCCAAAATTAATCCTTTTACTTAGTGGTGTGGACATCTCTGCACTAGCTAGTCGTGATTCATGGCGCCAGATCAGAATGTGCTTGGTTTCAGCACCGGGTGGCGGACAGTTCCACACGGGTTTGCAGCATCTCACTTCAGGTCCCAGTGTCTTCGGCCTCCTGAAGGCTAAGGAGGTGCTCAGCAGCCACCTTCAGGTGAAACCAGGAAGTGCAAGGGAGGTAATGTACAAAGGAACAGTGAAAAGGCCAGTTCTGTGGTCCTGAGGGGAAAGGGTAGCAATTCCAAGGTTTGTTCCACACTGAGCCCTTCAGGGTCTTGGGAAGAACTGCCACGGTAGCCCACAGCAGAAACAGTCATTACAAGATCCTTTGTTGAGCCAGCAGGATGGTGCATATCTGCAACCCCAGAACTTCTTAGAAGAAGCAGGAAGGTGTCAAGTCTGAGCCCCGCCCAAGCAATGAGCAATGCAATAAGAATATATCTCAAAAATTTAAAAAAGTGACTGGGAATGTGAGGGCCCTGGGTTCAGTCCCCAGTACTGAAAGATAATACTTTTATCTTCCTCTCTGTTTCACTCTCCCCACTATCTCACTACTCAGTCCTGAGTTTGTCCCCCAAGGAGATTCCCCCTACTCAAGTTCTTTTCTCAGACTATTCTTTCAAAGAAACCCAATCCCAAGTCAGTCTCATTTCATTCATTCCCCATGGATCTTTCACTGGCTTCTTATGCATTGTGTCAGTAGCTACCCTGAGCCAGCACCACCTTCTGTGGTGCTCACACAATCCCCCTTGGCTCTCTCGCCCCTGTTCATAACCACAGTGGCACTTGCCAGTGGCCAAGTCAATATCATTGCTATCTGCACTTCTAAAGGCAGGAAGCTTCAGGATGTACTCACTACTCTCTAGACTGCAAAGTAGCTTCCTCTTACTTGTCTGTGCCTCTAGGCCATGGTTGCAAGCTTTTTCTTTAAAGGATAGATAGTAAACATTTAGGCTGTGTAGGCCATACATCCTCTGTCACAATTATTCAAGTTCACCCTCATAGTGAAAAAGCAACCATTGTCGATATACACACACAAGAGCAAGGCTGTGTTCTAGGAAAAACTTACTTGTGTATAGCTCACTGGCAATTCATATCATTTTTACATGTCATGAAATACTCTTGATTCCTTAATATTTGAAGCTCTTAGGCTATACAAAAATAAGCAGAGAAGGGCCAGAAATTTAGCTCAGAGATTCCAGCACCCAGATTTGATCCCTGGTAACCATATACAATGCCAGGCGTGGATACTCACACCCACCAGCAATCAGAATCACATACCACAGTGCTGGGCATGGTGGCTCATGTCTATAACTCCAGCCCTAGGGAGGTAGAGGTAGGAGGATTGCTATAAGTTCAAGGCTGAGCTCAGGATCAGCCTGAACTACAAAAATGGAGACCCTGTCTCAAAAAAAAAAAAAAAACAAGAAAAATAAGCAGAAGCAGAAACCCTGGCCTGGACTTTGGGAAGCCCAAGACCAGAATATCTTCTCAAGCTGCCTTCCCTCTGTGTTCAGCTCCACCCCAAGACAGGAGTACACTGGTACTTGACTGCTCTGGGACTTCTAGAATTTGGTACTCCATATATTTTGATGGATTTTTTTTTTTTTTGAGACAGGGTCTCACTTTTGTAGTTCAGCCTGGCCCTGAGCGCAGCCTCAAACTCACATCACAGCAATCCTCCTGCCTCTGTCTCTGAGTGCTGGGATTACAGGTGTGAGCCACCATGCCCGGCACTGCGGTTTGTGGTACTGATTGCTGCTGGGCATGAGTCTGCACGCCCAGTACTCGGGTATGTGGCTACCAGGGATGGAACCCAAGCCCTTGTGCATGCAAGACAAGTTCCAGAACCACTGAGCAAAATCCCTGGCCCTCCACAGGATATTTCTGTAGCAATACCGATTGTTTGGTACATGCAAGCTAGAACATACTAGTCAGCTTTTCCAGCCAAAACAATTTCTTTGGAACTCGTTGTTTTTGTGCTTATTGAGTCTCCCAGAACCAATGAAGAACAAGTACTGAGGTACCACTCTCCGTGGAACCTGCTCAGCACCTCCTGAGTCTCTGATCAACTGGAACACATGCTGCTCCCCATGCTGCTCCCTACAAAGCACTCACTTGCTTAACCTTCTGTCCCTTCTCCCAGAAACTGGTCCAAAGATAGGTGCTCCCACAACTCCGTGGCCCTCCATTTGCAAGGATAATTTTTCTGTGCCAAAGATTTTCTGAGAAGCAGTGCCATTGTATAAGTTTGTGTTCATTGCCAGTAGCATAAAACCTTCCCTCCCAGCCTGGTTTCCTAACATTTCCAAGAAACACTCTGACACAGTAAGCACCTGACTTTAGTCACTGATCATAAGAGCAGAGGTAACAGGTGTTTCTGCTGCTCTCTTCAGAGGAGGAAAATTCCAACTTATGTGAAAGCTTTGTTATTAAAATGACACACACTAGAGGAAAATAATGAATTCAATCTGATCAGGCAGTACTACCAGACTGATATTACACAAGCCCCGAGTACATTCTCCAGACAACTTCCCCATTGCTCTCATCCACACTATTAGGATAACCATCTGTGGACTCAGCCTAAAGAATTTATCACCTCTTGGTTCTGCTGCTAGAACAACTGCCCACTGTTGATAAGATCAGAAGGCTGATTTAACAAATTGAACTTTAATATGATTTTCCTAAGAAAATTTATCATTCCCAGATATCATTCTCCTCAGGCCTGTTGAAGCAGTCCCCACAGGAGACAAAGTGATAAGAAAGTGTTGAAACAGAAAGGCCTCTGGGCTCAGCACAGCCCTGGTGCTCAGATGGAGGTCTGCGTCTGCGCACACACACACCATGTGTATGAGCTCTGGCGAGCTCGCAAGATTGACCCAGAGACACCACAGCTCCAACGGTTTCAAACAGAGACCTTGAGCGGACTCTTGGCAATCATCCAGGCTCACGCTGGCCCCAACTGAGTCTTCCTCTAACTGAACCCTCTTTCCCTATATCAGATCCTTGGGTTTTTGCTATCCTCTTGCTTCAAAACATATTTTCAGAGAAAATAGCCATAAGCTTATTCATGGTAAGTCCTGTTCCCTAGAACAATGATAACTAATTGTTTCCCTAAGAACAGGTGTTCTAGAAGGCCATGCATGCATGTACCTTGACATAACATGTTCTTGAATCTTTCTTCTCAGAATGAATGAGTGGTATGTATTTGGGTTTACAAATGCTATCTCACTGACCCCCAGAAAAGAGAGCGGGGAGTATTAGGGAAGCACAGATATCCCCCATTACATTAAAGAACAAAACCTGTGACTCAGGTTATCATAACCAAATGACTACATATGTATATGTGTCTGTTTCCAACAAATTTAATATTTATAAAGTGCCTATCATGGCATTTGGCTCATAGAAAACAGTATGTGAGTTTCTTAGGCAGCAAGAAAACATAAATGAAATAAGTAAAAAGCTGGCAAGCTTCTTCCATTGTGGAGAGAAATAAATGAGCATGGCTCCCCCTCATATCCCTCCTGTGTTGCTTCTATTTTTTCTCCTCTCTTTCACTTCTTCCAAATTTCATTTTGTTTTTTTCCAGCTAAGGGCTGTTGCCTCTCTTTATTTGTAGCTGGCTTCATTGGTCAGCAAGCACTTGGGAAAGGAAGAGCCATGGCTTCTATCCTTTGGGAAAAGACTTTCTAAAAACCTCATGACTAATAAGCTGCTGTGTTAACCCTGCTGCACTTTCGTAGAGTTGAACTAAACAGAGGCCTCCCTGAAGGGACGGCTTGCATGAGTGGACCCAACTAGGGCCCCGGAGTATGTAAATACCTTGTCTGTAAGGACAGACAGATGTGCTAGTCACTTCAACTCTGAGTTCCTTCTTTTGGACGATGACTATTGATGATGATCTAGATAGAAAAATAAGGATAATAAAAATGAGGACAGTTGCTTTGATGCAGTGTGCTCACCATGTGCTATTTACGACACTCAGAGAAGCTCCCTTTTCCCCATTGCTTACCCCACTTAATTCTAGAAAATGGTTACCATTTTAATCCCTGTTTTCTACACTGACAGATTCTTTCTAACTTTCTTAAGCTTCAAACAGCTTGGAACTGACAGGCAGAGATTCAGACCTAGATCTGTCCTCATTCATATATTCTTTACACAAGGCACTGTGCTAAAGGACGTGCTTTATATTATCTCAATTCTTGCCACAAAACAGCAAGATAATATTTATTTCCCCTTTTTTTATAGCTGTGAAAAATGACACTCAGAGGAACTAACTGACTCGCACAAGGTTATAGCAGGAAAGTGCACCAACATTTGAACTGAGACTTTTCAAGACTTTTCAACATGCCATTTTGTTGTTCCAGGATTATGGGTCACTTTTACTTTCTCCTTTAAAGTTTTAAAATATTTTTTCAAATTTTCAGCAATTACCATATATTATTTTTATTTTTCTAAATTTATAGTCTTTTAACTACAAAAGAGTACATGTTTTAATAAAACACTCAACACAGTAGAAGTAATCATTAATAATGAGATACAATTATAAAAATAATGTCATTCATATTTCTTTAAATTTATAATGGCTTATTTCTTGTTATCTTTCAATTCTAACAGACAGAAATAGGGTGGCCAATAACAATATCTCCATTTTTTTCAAGTGAAGACCTGACTAAGTAGTAAGAGTGCTCTATGCCATTAGCTTATGAGGAGAGATTAAATCCATGTCTCAATTTCCTGCTTTGTGGGATCAGTAGATGTTGAAGAATGGGAGTCGGGCTTCATGAGTGTCTGTGGGAGTCAAGCTTGTCTTGCTTTCCTTAGAGAAGTATGATGGACTACTGCTGGTGGGATACAGTTTCAAGGGCAGAGTGAGAACAGGAAGCAGTGTTGGGGGTCATCATGGTCCTGAACCCCTCAGTATCCATAGGGTCAAAGAGTATAAAAGAAAAATTGGGATGACCTTCATGAAGGGGCTACTCACAAAGGTGTAGAAAGGGTTAAAATAAACCAGTAAATGATGGTAAAATATTTCAGGTGGCAAGTTACCCCACCTCAGCCTGGAAGAGCAAAAGCAGGAAGTAGTTAGAGAAACCCTGAGAGAGAGAGAGAGAGAGAGAGAGAGAGAGAGAGACATAGAGAAGATGCCCCAGATTGGGTTTTGGTCTTAAGACACATGAACCATTAGCAGTCCACAGTCAAGCAATAGCAATGCTAGACAAGAAATACCTCCTCTAATCTTTGCTCTCCTCCTGATCCCAACAAGTACCTTCTATCTGTAGGACCCAACCAGAAGTGGAGGGCAAGGGTACACAGTTACTGCATTCATAGTGGTCCACTTCCAGAGGCATAGAGAAGAGTGGTGAAGGAATCCAGAGTGTGGACAGCTTTGTCCCTCATCCTAGCCAAGAAATTGGAGGACAAAGAAGAAGGTGTGCTAAGCTCCCAGAATGTGAACCCTGAGAGAACAGGACTGGGATGGCACCCCAGATGACTCAGAGCCTCCATCCGCTTTTGAAATATACTATTTTAAGAACAGTTTTAGAGTTAAAGAAAAAAAAACAAAACAAAACAAAACCCAAAGATAGTCCAGCAACTTCCCATATAATTTACTCCCAGTTTCTCCTATTATCAAAACCTCTATCATTAGTGCAGAATATTTTGTTATGATGAACCAACCAATACTGATATATTGCTATTAACTAAAGCCCACAAGTTTTCCAGTTGCCCATGCTTGTCCTTCACTGCTGTTTTCTGTGCCAAAATCCTGTCATGGATACCACCTTACAGTCAGTTATTTCTGCTCCTTAGGCTTGCCCAGACCAACTAATTTTCCAGGCTTCCCTAGTTTTTTATATTCTTGACAATTCTGAGCAGTAGTGGTCAGATCTTTCAGGAGAGGCCTCTCTATTGAAGTTTTTATGCTTTTCTTATGGAAAATAGGGTCATGGGTTATTGAGGGACAGGCAGAGAGTTCAAGTATCATTTCATCCTGTCATATGAAAGGTCCACACTATCAATTTGATTTATGACTGTTGATATTGATCTTGATCACCAGGCTGAGGTAGTGTTCATCAAGTTTTTTTAATGTAGTTATAACCCCCCCCCCAATATTGTACTCTTTGTCTTGTTTTGTTTTGCTTTGTGGTTCTGGATGATAGAACCCAGGACCTTGACATGGTAGACAAATGATCTACCACTAGGCTATACATTTAGCCCCAATACTGTACTCTTTAGAGGGAAGGCATCGTGTGCAACCCATATGAAGACTGTGAGCTATTATGTCTTGCTCTTGGATGGTGGAGTATCTACATAAATTCCTCTGGGGAACCCCCTCTTGGGGATTTTTCCTTTTTTCTCTATTCTTTTCTGGGTATTTTTCCTTTTTTCTCTATTCTTTTCTGTTTGTTAATATAGTCACTCACTTATTTATGTTAGTATGGATCCATGACTACTCATTTTATACTTTGGTGTATAATTTGATATACTTTATGCATCATTTTGCCAAACTGACCAAACTTTGGACTTTTGGAGCTTTTCCACTTAGCCCCTTTTGGCATATTGTTATCAATGTGTTTTCCTATTTTTGTTTCTGTTTGCACTTTCTTATTTCTGTTCTTATTAGATGCTCCCGGCTTATCTAGTATGTTCCTTGTCCTAGAATCTGTCATTTCTCCAAGGATCACTGGTTCTTTTTTTTTTAGATTTTTTTGAGACAGGGTCTCGCTTTGTGGTTCAGGCTGGCCCTGAGCTCAGCCTCAAACTCACATCACAGCAATCCTCCTGCCTCTGCCTACCGAGTGCTGGGATTACAGGCGTGAGCCACCACGCCCGGCATTGTGGTATGTGGTACTGGTTGCTGCTGGGTGTGAGTCTCCACACCCAGTATGGTATGTGGTGACCGGGGATCGAACCCCAGTCCTTGCGCTTGGAAGACAGGCACTGGAACCACTGAGCTAACTCCCCGGCCCTCGCTGGTTCTTTTTATTGGAAAATGATAACAGAGTCCAAGATCTGGACAGTGGGTGTGTTTGTTGCTCCTGAGGTATTATCTCTTTTAGGTTCTCTTAGCTGACAAAGAAAAATTGTTCAAATGACTTATATGTATTCATTTTTTTATAAGTAGTCACCTATACCCATAAGATAAACATAAATTTGTACTGATATCTCCAACTCTAATCCTTCTCATCTGTAAATTTCCATTCTAATATTACAAATAATTTGGGCTTCTACCACGTGCCATTCATTAATTTTTCACTTGCAATATATGTGTGTGGGAGGATCAGAACTGTGCACTCAACCCTGTGGTTAACATCTTATCAATTTGTACAGATACAATGACATCCTTTAGAATACAGTGCTCATGTACATTTTCTTTTGTCTTTGCTTTTCAGATTCCCCTAATTTCCAAAGTTACGTCAGTCTTCAATTTCAAAAGTTACTTCAGCAACTTCTCACTGCCCACTTCAGTGATGTCATTTTGTGCTTTTGTAATATAACTGAATTCATAGTCTGCACTTATTCTGGGGACATTCAACTATCTAAATGAGTTTTTCTTTTTTAATTTGCAAATATCAAGATTCACTCTTTGTGCTGTAAAGCTCTATTGACTGGGGCAAATGCATAATCCCCTACATCTATTATAGTAGAATACAAAATAATTTTAATGACCCATTCTTCACCTACTGATGCCCTTTTCCCTCTTTGCCCAAACCTGGAAACCACTTATCATTTAAGGGGAGGCTCAGAGCTGTACACTCAACCCTGTGGTTAATATCTTATGTGGTTAACTTATCATTTTACTAGCTATCTAGTTTTTTTTTCTCAGAATGTCGTATAATTGAAATCATGTAATGCAAACTTAATTAACTGGCTTTTTAATGTAGGGTCTTTCAGCATCTTTCATCTATTATTGTGGCTTGATACTTTATTTCTTTATATCTCTGAATAATGTTCCAGAGTACAAATGTACCATAGTGTGTGTAGTTATTCACCAGTTGAAAGACATTTTGGCTGATTCCAGTTTGAGGCAATGAGAATAAAGTTGCTACTTACATCTACAAGGAGTGATCACTCACTATATCCAGTGAACCTTAAATTTTTAAAAAATTACTATAATAAAAAACATATTGCCAGTTATTCTCCTTGAAATGCTCCCCTGCTCTTTGAACACATTTATCCCATTGTCTAAGCCACTTTCTGAAGCAGTTCTGGAAATCTTCTTTTCCTGTCTTTATGAATTATGATAAAAAAATAGTAAATACTGGTGCCAAGTGCTGTCCACCAGAAAGACAAGTTCATAAAACATTACGGTGTGTCTTTTCTACCTTATTAACCACATGTGGCACTGTGAAACTCCTGGCTTCTCCCCAAGTCTAAATGGCTCTGAGAGTTAAATTTCTCAATTAATTAAGGACATTGAGGCAGTTACCCCAGGACAACTAAATATTTTGAGAACTACTTTAGAAAGTGGCAAGAACAATGGGATAAGTGTGTTAGAATAAAAGGGGAGTATTTTGAGGATGATTATTGGCAATGTGTCCTTTATCTTAATACACGTTTTAAATTTAAATGTTCACTGTATTTGTTTAGTACACCTCATATGTACAGGTTTCCATGTGAATGTAAGTTTTCATACCAACTGAGTAAATACTCAGGAGTATAATTCCTGGGTATTATGAAAACACTATTTAGTTTTGCAAGAAGTGTCCAAAATGTCTTCCGAAGTGACTGTACCATTTTGCATTCCCACCAGCAGTGAATGAGGGTTCCCGTTGCTCTAAGCCAGTCCTTTTAATCCAAATCATGTCTTTCACAACATGAAGGGAAGCTCCCAGCCAATCTTCTTCACTGCAGAAGGCCTGGTTTCCACAGGAACATGCAGTGGCTAGGGCCCAGTGTCCATCCCATGGCTATGGGGGACATCTAGAGCTGCAACAATTCTGAAATAGGCAAGAATGTGGAGAGGGCACCCAACATGCCTAGAATTTGGATTGCACAAATAGTAGGTCTGCAAGATAGAAAAGGAGCTTCATAAACCAACTCCCAAGCTGAGCATATGTAACCTGGGCCCCAAGATTTCCTTGCATACACAACTGATGAGTGATATTAACCAGAAGAATTTTCAAATATGTGACCTAGAAAAAAAATCAAGATCCTTCACTTTCTTCATTTGTCAGCATTTATCCCTAAAGTGTATAAATCCAATGAACTTGTCCTGTGGAGTCAGTCGCTGGGATAGGTGCTAATGTCCTGGAATTCATAGTCCAAAGGAGACCAATATGCCCAAAAATCATCAACAATGTGGTCTGCATATTAACAAAACAAAACACATTGATTTTGGAGTGGATGATACAAATCTGGTTAGAAAAAAGGAAAAAGTTAAGTGACAATTGCAACAACAGCCTTTCAATCCAGGAACCAGGCCAGTCAACCTGAGGGGACATAATTACCTTTTTGGGCTTATGTTAAATTACTGCAATGATCTTTTTGTAGATGATTTGAAAGAGGGAATGAATTCTCTTGTGTTTTTGAGGCTGTTGTGGAGGGAAAGATGGCAGGAGGTAAAAGAAGAATCCAGCAGTGAGCAGCTCTGGGCACAAAGAGAGGCAGAGACAACACTTTTATTACAGGAGCAGCTGCATGCACACTTACTTGCTTCCAAAGCTTCCCTGTCATTTGGAGAGAAGACAGCACACATTTTAAGGATACAGTGGAATGCATGCGATTGATGGGTCAACACGGCTGGCTGGGCTGGTGATTTTGTAATTACAAAGCAGATTTTTTAGACAGAATGGTTACCCCAACTGTGTAATTAAGAGGATCGTTAAGAAGTGTTGCCGGCCTGTGCATCACCCTGGGGCTAGAGCTACCACATGGTTACAATAGAAAAATGTACTCCAGCTTCATCATGAGACCATTGCTAATTAATTGAAACAAATATTTGTAATAACAACTTCTATAGATTACTTATTTGCAACAGTTGAATGCTAAGAGTCAGGATGAAAATAATAGAAAAAGAGGTGTTAAGCTGCAGGTTAGAGGGAAACTAATTGGCCAACTGAAATTAGATGCTCTAGCAGTGCTAGGTGAATCCAACTCCATCGCCAGCTTTAGGACTTTATCTTGTCCAATTTATTTACCCTCAGATGGATGAGAGTAGATTGGAGATGTTCCAAAAACTCAAGGGGATGATTTCAGTTGGAAAATAGTGTGGAAGAGGAAGGTAAAAGAAGATAAATTACTTATCCTGGGCTACAATACTTCAAATTACACTGATCAAGACTTTCAAAATTATGAGTCATTTTCTTGTTTTCTTTTTCCAAGAATACAAATCAGCAACTTCCATCTTTCTTGAGTACAAAGAAGAAATAAGTCTCAATTGCCAAATGTGGAGTTCAGACTAAGCACCCTTTTGGTATTTTAGATTTTGAAACAGGAGACTATTCAGTCATTTAAATTAATTCTCCCTAATACTTTAGAATTGCAGGGAGGCTGTAAGTCCCAACACAAGCCTCCTTCATGTTCTATACAAGTTTACATTTTTCTATATATTGTTGTGGACATCTTCCTTGTTGAAAATCATTATGTAGCTTTCACTAGATGAAATAACTACTTTGGGGAAAACATAGTCCGGGTCATTGAGACAGGATCTAATCTCATGCATCAGTTGTGGGGCCAGTCTATAGACACCACAGAAACCACCTGAATCCACTTATGGTTTAGGGATGGGTTATAGATCCTTGGGAGGCTGTTTCCAAAATTAGGATTCCCAAAGTAATTATTTACCTTATATGTTTGGTGTTCAACACTGTGCTCCACATACAATAGAAGGTCTGTTACTGGATATCACAAGTAATATAATCACTCTGCTCTTGTTTCAAATGCAGCTTAAATCAGTCTCTAGGTAATAACTTCTCCAAGTGATTTGAAAACTTCTGGCCTTAGGCAACCAAATTAGGCCATTGGGCTTGATGATATCTTGTTGGGAGCAGCATCCTAGGACAGAACGCTAAGGTCTCAGGAATCAGCAGGATGGGGAATTCAGTCCGTATCAACCGAGCCAGCCAGGTTGTCACAGCATGGATAAAAAATAGCAAAGACCTACAGAAATGACCCTAGATATTTCCTGTGCATCACAATGTCTCCCTGGGTGAGAGTGGAGGCTCTGTGCAAAGCCGGCACATCAATCATTCTCAGGGCCTAATTATGAATTTCTTCATTCCAACAACCCCTTTCCTTCTGCAGTGTTTCTGGTGAAGCAGGAAGGCTCAGCCTGGTGACAGTCAAAGGCCAGCAGTACCGTCAGTGCTCTGAAAGCTGTGTTCCTCCCCTATGGTATAAAATCCACAGACTATGCCCAATATCTTCCTGTTTGGTCAGTGTTGTTCAGTGTTCTGTATTTCGTACTTTTACATTAGAACTACAGAGTATACATTACAATATAACATGAAAAACTTACATGAGCTTTTAAAAACAAATAAGAGATGTCACAGAAATTTCTTCCATCTAAGCACTAGAAGAAATTCCAGAATTTGAGGGATGTGAATTGTTGTCCTCTAAGAATTTTCAGTCATGGTGCACACAGTATTTTCTTCAGTCATAGCAATCAATATTCTATAGAGACATATGTGCTAGTGAGGGCTTAAAAATGTGACCGGTGAGACTGAAGAATTGAATTTTTAATTGCATTTAACTTTAATTAATTTAGATGTAGATAGCTACACATGGATACTGAATTAGACAAGTTTACTGAAAAAGATTCTTTAGTCTCAATTCCTCTTTGAAAATAGTATTTGGGAATTAAAGACAAATTTATGAAATGGAGCAAAACACAATGCTACTGTAGCTCTTTTCCTCTATCAGCCAACTTTCATTTCTGCTCTCAACTTTATATTTATCACAAAATCCTTTCTAATCTGTGGAAAGAATGTGCAATGGGTGGAAAGACAGGTGTTGTGTTTTGTCCCCAAGGGCTCATGTGTGAGAGATTTGCCCTTGATATGGTAGGGCTAAAGCAATCAGCTCCATAAGGGTTGACACCTAACGGGAAGTCTCTCAGTCACTGTGGGTGCTGCCTTTGGAGTAGACTAAAGTGTTGGGTCCTTGAGTTAGCTTTTGTTTGGTTTTTTGTGTTTTTTTGAGACAGGGTCTCACTTTGTAGCTCAGGTTGGCCCTGGGTTCAGCCTCAAACTCACATCACAGCAATCCTCTTGCCTCTGCCTCCCAAGTACTCAGATTACAGGTGTGAACCACCACACCAGGCACTGTGGTATGTGGTACTGATTGCTGCTGGGCATGAGTCTCCATGTCCAGTATTGTATGTGGTTACCGGGGATCGAACTCAGGTCCTTGTGCTTGCAAGACAGGTGCCGAAACCACTGAGCTAAATCCCCAGCCCTGGAGTTAGCTTTTAAAGAGTGTTGTTATAAGAACACACATGGCCACTGCTCAGCCACTTTGGCTTCTTGTCCAGTGATACCATTTCCTCCTGACATGTCCTCTTAATGTCGTCTCCCATGAAGGGACAGATGTAGCTGAGTGCACCCTCACTAAAGCCAGAACTATGCTATTTGTATTTTTATCCTCTAAAACTGTGAACTACATAAATGTCATGTCTTTATAAGTCCCTAGTCTTCAGCATTTTATTATATCAACAGAAAATGAACAAACAATAATCTACTTCTGTGGAAAAACAAAAAGAGTAAAGAAGAAATGTAAGAAAGTCTGGTGACCCATTCTGAGTGTTTTAGGCTCCACAGTAAGATCTTAGGAATTCTGGAGGTTATCATTTTCAAGTCCAACGCAGAGATGTAAACTGAGACTTTTAAAGCAGAAATATTCACTGTCTCAGTAAGTTGGTGAATGAAATGAGAATGTACCTCCCAACCTCCTGCCACTGTGAGTCAGTTTCTGTGATGAACCTGTGTCCTTATCAGGGGAAGATGATAGACTGTTCTGTACTGGCCTGAGAGGCTGCTATGATTTCAGAGTAAGACAGTGTCCTTGTAATTTGCCTATATGTGTCATGTGATTTACAAACTCCCCTCTGACCTAGTAATTCCTATGTTAGTAATTTACCAAAAGCAACTTATAGGGAAGTATGAATGATGTTGTATTAAGTAGAAAAGGGCACAAAATTACATATATATATATACATAAAATTTGAAGAATTCTTTAAAAAATACCTGTTTATGCCCATTACATTGGAAGAAAACACACAGTATTATCTCTGAGTGGTAGGATTATTAGTTTAGTTTTCTACTTTAAATTGTATTTTCTACTATTCTTTAACAGACATTACTTTTTTAAATTGAGAAAACTGGTGGTTTATAAACATTGACACCTCATGTATTAAGATGCATGGAACATTTTACATTTGATGAGACTCCCCACAATATCCTCCCATTGTTGTGGACGTGCATTGCCATACTCACATCCTACCTTCAGGGAAGGGCTGTTCCAGAGCACATGGAATTTTAAACAGCCTGTTCATTTTTTGTGTAAGTTTTCTTTGAAGAAGGCCTTGCATGGAGGCAGGACAATGCTAGTGACCAATGGGTAGCCTGATTAAAGTTCTCTTTGAGGGCAGAGACTAAGGAGAGATCTTTTCAAATGTCAAGAAACTGAGACTGCACTGGATAAGTATAGTCAGAATGTGTAGACTTATAGGTACCTGCTGAAAAAAAGTGGTGCCTTTTTCTATTTATAGGAAAGTGGTTTCTAAGCTAACAACAGCCCTGTACAAGCTCTTTGGCATCAGCAACATAATAATATTCAGAGTGAAAAACAAACCCAGCAAATACATGCAGAAGCTGTACAGGAAGTTACCTTCACAAGGACTTCCTGAAGTAAAGGCAAATGCCAAGATCTCAAGGATGCCTAATTCCTAACCACAGATATGCAATTCCAAGTGTGTCTTTCCTGGAGGTAGCTTTCAGTTGAAGCTGATGGGCTTTGTTTTTTGAAGCAATTGCTGATAGAATTGAGCTTTTGAATGCAGTTGCTGATAGAATGCAGCTTAGAACTAAGCAGTGGTTTCTAAGGTGTGGAGAGAGTCCATTACCTAAGCGAGCCAGCTCCCCCTGAGCCACTGACAGATGCAGGATTGGAAGAGAGCAGGGCATTCTGTTGCGATGTGCTGCTCCCACTGAGAACACACTGCTTTGGAGGCAGGACACGTAGCCTTGCATTATACATCTCCCAGCTTGCCACATCCTGTTATGTTGCATCCCATCAGCCTAAACCATGATGGAGGCGAATACAACCTGGGGTGACATGTAGCACTTTGTAATGCATCGCGGCATTTAAATCTACATCGGCCAACTTGCACACATCAGCTTGGACACAAGATGCTCGTTATTCTGAGAATGTGATCTAACGTGCAAGAACTGCTGGCTGAGGGCATAAAACGCATTAGGGGACAGCAGGGGTGTCGCGTTCCCTCTGAGAGCTTATCCACTGCACTCACTGAATTATCTGTCTGCTTCTGGAAAACTCCACAAATGCTGGGTTCTTACGAGAAAGTATCTGACAAATAAAAATATTCCAAAGTTGAAGAATGCACTGGGGGATGGGTCATACCCTGAGAAACTTTTCAAATCTTTTTGCTGATAGATATCAGAGGCAGGTGATTTATGAAGTATGAGACTGGATTAATCGCTGTCACCTCAATTCAGAATAAGGATAAGTGACTGCTTGGTATTTAAACTTATGATCTTGTCATCATCACTCTTCTAATAGATTTATGGACATGAGACTTTTGGGGGGTGATGTGACTGACCCAAAGCTCTATTTATTTCACTATCAATAAAGGTTTAAAAACAGCATTCTACATGTTCAACTTCAGTCGTTCCCTGAATGACAGGGTCCCAACAGTCACGGGAAACCTTGTGCTTCCTAAACCCAATCTGCTGGGCAAGAAGACAACATTTAGATCTCAAAGATGAAGTGGTACTGGGGTCATTTGCACAGCAGCATGGGATCCCTCACTGGTTCTGCTTTAGAATTATGATTATTATGAAGAGGGTATTAAGAGGTTATGACCTGTCTTTAAAGGACAGGTGCTTCCTAGGCATATATCCTTTGCAAAGTCTGTGCTCTGAGGTTTTCTTGTCCCAGTAAGCAATCAAAGAGAACACCTGAGAAGACAGAGCAGGAGTATATTTCTCAGGAGACTTCGCTTCAGTAGGACTGGAACTCTCCAGTGGATAAATGGAATGTCTGATGACAGGACAGCAGGGCCAGGGCCATGGCAATGGCAAGGGCACTTCAGTTTTCAGAGCCCTTGGTTTTCCCCAAGAGGCTAAATTCTTATCTAACTCTTCAGCCAAGGCTATCTGATTAGCAGTGACAAAAAACCACTCACTCAAATAGCTTAAAGAAGAAAGTACAGCTAGTCCTGGCCAGACCCAGAGCTGGAAAGCTCCTAGGCCAAATCAGCTCCTCATTTGGTCCCTTACCCTCTCTCTCTAGAATCACATGGCCACTTCTCTTCACTCTCCAGTGTGAATCTCCCCCAATACCCCACCTCCCGCCATTCCACATGCACATAGACTGACATGACCACCTTAGCCCATTTTACTTCTTCTCATTGAAGTGACTGGCTGAAAAAATTCCCAGAAGGCTTAGTTTGGGCCTAACCAAATCCAGTCAGGATTGTTCCTCTGGACTGCAGTCTTTTCAGGGCCCTGCAGGACACACTGCTACCTTCACGCATCCTGGTGACCATGGAAGGTCCTGGGGAAGGGAGACTGCAGGCTGGACATGCATCTGAAGTGCTTCTGTTGAAAGTGCACTGGCACTCCCACGGTTTGTCAGTCTTCCTTCCCCTCACTCTTCATTTGTATTCACTTCAGTATTGTTTTTATATTGTTCACATGTATAATTAATTACAATAATTATATCCTTTTCACTCTTAATTCTTCCCACTCAAATTACATTCCCCATCTACTCTTCCAAACAAATTTTCACACAAATCATGGGGTAGTGAAAGAGAAATAGGCTTGGGAGTCCAGAAGCTTTGCTTTCATGTCCTGGCCCAGTCATCACTCTTTATTACCCTAATTAAGAAGAATAAATCTCAATTTGTTTATGAGAATATCTATCCCATGGGGTGATTTTGAGAAAGAATGATTCATTTTGGAAAGAGTCGCCTAACTTCAGAATTTCTATTTCTTCAATTTCCATTTACTCTATATTCAGTTATTCCTGGTCTCTGTTTCTACCATTCCCTTGAAATGTCTTCATTGGGGTCAACTTTGACTTCTCTGTTGCTAATATTTGCCTTAATCACATACATCCTCTCTTTAACTATTGGTGTTGCTAAGCATTCTACCTATTTGAAAAGCTCCTTTGGTATTTCTATAATAATATAATTATTCTGTTTTTCTAAGTCTGTGGTGATTTCTTAAAAATCATTTTAATCTATAGAAGGAAATAAAAAATCATCTGTATTATCACCAAAAAGTAATTACTAATGATATGTTTGTCTATTTTATTCTTTTCTTTATAAAACATACTCCATCATTTTGCATAAATTTTTACTTGCTTATGACATCAATTCAAAGAAAATGGAAATGTAAAAAAAAATTAAATTTAAAATCCCTGAAATTCTTAATTAAGAGAGATGGAGCACAATGAAAACTCTTTGTTATCCCAAGCATCTCTTTAAAATGCAGACATGGTTCTGCAAAAATAATCACAAATATAAAGTTAAATGGATTTATATTAAGGATGCTATTTTAAATTAAAATAATTAAACTTAATTTTACATTTTCTTATTACATGTGAAACTTATAATAAAAATGTTGCACTTCTAATAAACATTTTCTTTAGTGCAATAGGAACAATTTCTTAAAAATCCTTCTCAAACCAATAAAGAGTTTATGAAAAATATCAGGCAGGAAGAATCATTCCACTTCTATTTTAGGCATCTATATATACTCTCCTAGTTCCATCAATCATCCTTCCCCTCCCTCTTGATTTGTATTATCTGCGTTATTGTTTTTATATTGTTCACATTTATAACTTTCAGCTTAATATCTGTGTATGGTTACTTGGAAACCTGACTGGGTTCTATATTCGGCTCTACATTCAAATTCACTTTACACTCACTACAAGTCCTTTTATCATGGAAAGCTCATTCCTGAGTTCTTATTTTAATTTATCTCAATGTGGCATTCTGTTCCCTGTAGTCTTTTCAGAAGTGCTCCTGGCTCTGTATTCTTTGAGTCATCCCATGGGCTGAGAAGGCTGTCTGAGGCTTTTCACTTTAAAGTTTATTGGGTAATGTCACGTTCATGGGTCATAATTTCTCTTACAACTTTGATGATGTTCCTCTTTTGTTTCCTACCACTGAAGGCTCTTGTGAGAAAGTCTGGGACCAGCCTTATTTATTGATTCTGACTGAACAACAGAAAATTTTTACTTTGTGTTATGAGCAATAAAGACAATATATATAAAATGTCCAGCACACAATCACTATGAGTCTACAAATTATGGCCTAAATGCTAACTTCAGCCTGCAAACTGTTATTTTGTAAATAAAGTTTTACTGGCATACAGCTGTGCTTGCTAATTTACACATTATCTGCAGCTGCTTTCCTGCCTCAATGGTGAGAGAGACCATATGGCATGCCAGACCTAAAATATTTGCTATCTGTCCCCTTACATAAAATGTTCACCAACCCTAATCCCCAACATATGCACTCACTCAGTCCTACAGAATAAAAAAAAAAAACTGGCTATTAAAAGTGATTTCACATTTCACTTTCTAGTATAATTTGTTTTCTACAGAAGCAGTTTCTGTAACATATCTAGACATGTTCCCTACCAACCTTAACCAACCCTATAGAAGAGTAGTTCACATGGATTTCAAAACTTTCACAGTAAAACTTTCAAAGGTAAGCTCACTTCTATGTCCAGAGGCCCTCTCACAATCCAAGCAGAATTATGCTTCAATTTAAAATACCAGATTCAGAAACATGCCCTATTCCCTTTACCTGAACAGATAGACCATGCCCAATTGCAAATAACCAATCAATATCAACTATACATGGCATTTTAAAAGTGGGATGAGAGGGAATAAAAGCATCATTGCTTCTGATTTGAGTAAAGCTCAAAAAAATGAAGTGGTAAGTCTATTAAAGATAATTTCAAAATGGTCCATATTTTGAAAGAGGGCTCCTGGTCTGCTGCTGCTGCTGCTATTACTTTGAAATGCACTTAAGAAGAACTCATTCAATTCTTCCATTTGGGAAATGAACAGTTTTCTGCATCAGAAATACCTACAGAGATCATTTCTTGCTTTGCAAATTGCCATCTACATTCACTGTCTTGCATGTATCATTTTGTGGGAAATGATGAGGGTAGAGATAGGAGAAAGAATTAATAGTCTACTTTCCAGTGATTAGGAATGTTGAGAATATTAAACAGAGAGATAAGAAATCTCTATGACTTATATATGTTCTTACATGGAAGATATTATCAATATATCAGCCTTTAAGACATCCCCTTGGCTTAGGTCAGTAAAAATTAGAGTAGAATTTTGTTTAATTCTGTGTTATCTACTCTTTGTAACCTAAAGTATTGCTAGGATAATTAACACAAAGCACATCTTGGGCTAGGTACATGTATAAAGGGGTGAAACACTATTTGTTCACCATGAACAACAGAGTCTTAGGCATGTTCATTGTAGTATGGCAGAAGACTATCACCTCAGAATCATACATGAGACTGATGTATCATGTAGCCTGCTGTAGAAAAATTGAGAATTATTACTTTTGAGGAAGTTTTCAAAATTGGGCCCATTTAGGTTATAGAGATCTTGGCAAGTTGGGGAGAAATCTCCCTTTTAAGACTCCAGTCCCAGGTTTCTGCCTTTGTCCTATCATCAAAAACAAAAGGATATTGACAGATAAAACAGAATCTGTGAGGTAGGAGGAAGATGTAGACGTCAAACACAGGACAGTGCTATTAAAGAGAAGAGGTAGACAGAAACTACATTGACTTCTCTGCCCACACTGAGTAAGTGCTGCTCCTGCATGGGCAGGCCTCTGGCCCACCTTCCTCACAGCACTCAGGCCCTGAGTTCTCCCATGACCAGCATGGGAGGAAGACCCCTGCAGAAACTCCATCTACTTCTCTGTCCACACTAAATAAGTGCTGCTCCTGCATGTGTAGGTCTCTGGCACATGACTAGTTTGACTTCCCCACAGCACTCAGGCTCTGAGCTCCAACATAACCAGTGTGGGAGGAGGAGCCGGCAGAAACTCCATCATCTTGTCTGCCCACACTAATGCTTGGGCTCTGACCTTTCATGGGACTAGGATATAGGCAAGGGCCCCCAGAGATTCCATTTACTTGTCTACACGTACTGAATAAGTGAGGCAGCAATGCTGGGACTTAGGCAAAGGCCTTCCATGTGTAGCTGCCATGTCTGCTACAAAGAGAAAATTCTCATTGGAAAAGGAAAGAAATCTTGTAGACTACAGTCCTCGATGAATTTGTGGAGTTACTTCACCTATAGGACTTGAATTCTTAAAGAGTTTGAGCCTGAAGGAGTTCAACTCAGGTATTATACCAGAATTTAGATGGAAGATGACAGCTGCCTCCCTGATCTGTATGGTACTACCCACACTATTTATAGGAGATAGGAGATCCACACCATGAAGGGCCCTTATGATTGTGGTTTTGGCTTTGTTTGTTGTTGTTGTTGCTGTTACTACTTTTTTCTTTCTTTTTTCTGACCTTTCTTTCATTATTCTTTTCTCTACTCTCATTGCTGAGTTTGTCCAATTGTAAGTTTTTTCTTTTCTCAATTATGCTTATTTTTACAGGCAACGGAAAATAGTCTCCTATTAACCTGTTGCTGCTAGGTACCCCAATTCTTCTTTTGTTACTTCATCCTCTCTTGTCCTCTGGTCAGTATTAGTTTCCAGAGTTAATGCATTTCAATATTTCCTACATTCTTTCTTCTGTACTATTACAGAAGGGTGCTTAGAGTTTCTAATCATCCTATTGATATTAGTCTGTTTCATTTTGTATTTGTTCATTCTGTCACTTTTGTCCTTTAGCCTTATATCCTCTAACCTTATTTTTAATTTCTCCTTCTCTTTCTATCTCTTTAAGCCCTAACTCCCTGGTGACCCTTTATTCCCAAAGGAATGATTCTGTTATATTGAAGGACCTGTGTGTTCTAAACATATTTCTGGCTAGTTCTAAGTTTTGGTATATGGTCACAGGTCTAATTCATGAGGTTAAAGTTATCAAAACAGTCATTGTCAAAGCATGCCATTTCCTGTGCTGTGTTTGATACTGTTGATGATACTGATTATATGATGTCAACTGACATACTGCTATAACTGTTCTCCTTAATTAACATCATGGTGCACCAGAACCGAGATTACTTAACAGCCATTGTCCAAAGAAGAAAATTCAGGAAGGAGCCAGCCATATCCTAAGGGTTCCAAATATTAAGAAGAAACAGAGTTGCATTAAATATTTCCCTGACAGCAGGCCAAGAATTAAACCAAAAACCAAAGCAACAACAATAAAAAAAACAATAGATATGAGGAGTGCACCACTGAATCTGCTCCTGGGTCGGAGCTTACTGGCCTCTAGGCCCACGTTGGAAGAGCGCCCAGGGACTGAGTTCAGCAGCGGGCGGCTTTGGAACCAGCAAGTGGCCACTGAATCTGCACCAGGGTTGGAGTTTACTGGCCTCCAGGCCCACACTGGAAGAGCACGCAGGAACTGAGTTTAGCAGCAGGTGGCTTTGGAACTGGCGAGTGTGCCACTGAATCTGCGCTGGGGTTGGAACTTACTGGCCACCAGGCCAATGCCTGAAGAATGCCCGGGGACTGAGGTTAGCAGCAGGCGACTTTGGAAACGGTGTCTGCGCCATCGAATCCGCGCCAAGATTGGAGCTTGCTGGCCTCCAGGCCCATGCCAGAAGAGTGGCCAGGGATTGAGGATAGCAGGTCAGAGTCTGACTTTCTCCACATCAACTGCAGAAGTACATCCAGTGCCCTTATATTGGTGAGTAGGTGAGCCTGTTGGATCATCAGCCCCTACCATTGCAGCAGAACAGGGCCTACACCTTACTGGCCTCCAGGCCGACTGCACAAGTGAGCCAAGAGACTCTGTATTAGCAA
The DNA here is from genome assembly GCA_004026965.1 of Petromus typicus. Taxonomy (NCBI): domain Eukaryota; kingdom Metazoa; phylum Chordata; class Mammalia; order Rodentia; family Petromuridae; genus Petromus; species Petromus typicus. Next base: position 4,160 of record PVIR01005579.1, on the reverse strand, counting down.
GCAGGCAGGCCCATTGGAACCTCAGGCAGAGCCGTTGTAGCAGTTCAGGAGCCAGAGCCTTCCTGCTTCTGAAGGAGATGGGAGAAGGTGTTCTGACTGTATTGATTGAGTGCCTCATATGGTGTGCCAGAACTAGGGTTTTTTTTTTTTTTTTTTTTAGGTCCCAATACAGACTGTAAAGAACAACCCAGGAAAAACTGCTATTTTAAGGTTCCTAACTATTAGGAGGAAAGTGACTTGCAACAAACAGCGCCAGAAAACAGCGCAGGTCAGAGATGAGGAAACACTCAAAGTCTCAGATACAAAGATCCTTACCTCAAGGTAACACAGGGGGAAGGGAAATAGAGAAGTTTGAAGCCCAGTCTCCAGGGTCCTTGGAAATGGTAACCAAAGCAGATCTACTAAAATGGAAATCAGAACTGATCTCTGAGATGAAAGCAGAGATATTGGACACTGTCAACATGATGATTAATAAAGCTAAAGAGGAAATCATGGAGTTGATAGAATCCAAGATAGCAAAAGCAATGGAACCTTTTCAACACCTACAAGCAGAAGCCCAGGAAATAAAGAAAGAAAATGAAAGCTTGCGCAATAGAATGAATTTGGCAGAAGACCGAATTTCAGACCTAGAAGACAGGATCTCAACCAATGAACTGGAAAGGCATAATCTATGGAAAAAAGCAAGCGATAATGAAAAGTCAATCCAACAGCTCCTAGATGATTCAAAGAAGAATAACATAAGATTGACTGGAGTCACTGAGGAAGCAGGAGACAATGCTAAAGACTTCAAAAAGGTATTCACAGAGATAATGGCAGAAAATTTCACAGAAAAAGGTAAAGAATTCCACATACAAATATATGAAGCATACAGAACTCTACACACCCGTGACATGAAAAAGTCTACACCTAGGCATATCATCATAAAAGTCCCAGATATCCAAAAAGAGAATGAAATACTGAAAGCAGCCAGAGAAAAGAAAACAGTTACATTCCAAGGGAAGCCTGTCAGGATCACAGCGTACTTCTCAACTCAAACACTCAATGCAAGAAAGAGCCTGGAGTGAAGTGTTTCAAGCCCTAAAGGAAAACAACTTCCAACCAAGACTAATATATCCTGCAAAACAATCCTTCAAAAATGATGGGGAAATAAGATACTTCCATGACTAAGAACACTTCAAAAACTTCACAAATGCAAAACCCGTGCTCCAAAACATTTTAAAGAATATCTTGGAGAAAAATAAGGAAAGTTACAAATCCATGAGACCTAACTGAGTCAACCCATGGGACCAAACAAAAAACCAAATGGAAAAGGGCAAAAGTAGAATAACACAGCCAAGAACAGGAAAACATGGCAGCACTAAATTTACCTGTATCAGTCATAACCATTAATGTCAACGGACTCAACACGCCAATTAAGAGATACAGACTGGCAGAGTGGATCAAAAAGCAATATCTTACAATCTGCTGTATACAAGAAACACACCTAATTCAGAAAGAAACCCATGGACTAAAAGTAAAGGGATGGAAAACAATACTTCATGTGACAAGAAACAGCAAGAAAGTAGGAATGGTGATTTTATTTGCAGACAGAATAGACTTCAAGCCAAAACTGATAAAGAGAGATAAAGATGAACACTATCTTTTAGTTCAGGGGAAAATCCAAGAGACAGAATTCACAATCTTAAATATCTATACTCCAAATTCTAATGCACCCAGCTATATAAAAGAAATATTAACAGACTTGAAAAACCAGATAAACTCCAATACAATAATAGTAAGGGACCTCAATACTCTACTGTAACAAAGAGACAGATCGACTGGACAAAAAGTCACTAAGGAAATCCTTGAGCTCAACCAGACTCTTCAGAAAATGGACTTAATAGATGCCTACAGAGTATTTCACCCCACAAAGTCAGAATTTACATTCTTCTCAGCTGCTCATGGATCATTCTCCAAAATAGACCACGTCCTCATTCACAGAACAGGTTTAGGCAAATATAAAGAGGGATTGAAGTTATCCCTTGTATACTGTTGGACCATAGTGCCCTGAAATTGGAGCTGAATAGCAAAGGAAAGCCTAGAACTTCACAAACACATGGAAACTGAACAACACTCTGCTGACCAACCAATGAGTCACAGAAGAAATTAGAGAAGAAATTGAGCAGTTCTTATAACTAAACAATAACCCCAGTGCAACTTATAGAAATTTATGGGACACATTGAGAGCAGCTCTACGAGGAAAATTCATAACAGTGAAAGCCTACATCCAGAAAATGGAGCAAGCTCAAATGAACAATTTAATGCTGAACCTCAAGCGACTAGAAAGAGAGGAGCAAGACAAACACAAAGCTCATACTAGGCAAGAAACTATAAGGATCAGGGCAGAAATTAATGCAATACAAACCAAGAGAATGGTTAAAAAAATCAATGAATCAAAAAGTTGGTTCTTTGAGAGGATAAATAAAATTGATAGACCCTTAGCCAACCTCATTAAACAAAGGAAGGAAAAGGTTCATATCTATGCTATTAGGAATGAGAACGGAGAAATTACTACTGACCCAGAGGAAGTCCAGAGGATAATCAACACCTACTTTGAAAATTTATACTTCAACAAAATGGAAAATGTAGAAGAAATAGATAGATTTCTAGACACATATGAACTCCCAAAGCTGAATAAAGAAGATATAGACATATTAAATAGCCCAATAACAATGTGTGAGATTGAAAATGTAATTAAAAACTTGCCAACAAAGAAAAGCCCTGGACCTGATGGTTTTACTGCTGAATTCTATAAAACTTTTAAAGAAGAGTTAGTGCCTCTACTTCTGAAACTCTTCAATGAAATTGAAACGGAAGCAGTATTCCCAAACTCATTCCTGGAAGCAACCATTACCCTGATTCCAAAAGCAGAGAAAGACCCAACCAAAAAAGACAACTACAGGCCAATATCTCTAATGAATATCAGTGCAAAAATCCTCAATAAGATCCTGGCAAACAGAATACAGAGAATTATCAAAAAGATTATACACCCTGACCAAGTTGGATTCATCCCAGGGATGCAAGGATGGTTCAACATGCGTAAATCAATCAATGTTATACACTATATTAACAGGCTTAAGGACAAAAATCATATGATCATCTCAATTGATGCAGAAAAAGTGTTTGATATAGTACAACACCCACTTATGTTCAAAACCCTACAGAAGATCGGAATAGATGGTCTCTATCTGAAACTAATAAAAGCTATCTATGAGAAACTATCAGCCAGTATCATACTAAATGGTCAAAAATTGAAACCTTTCACACTAAGATCAGAACAAGACAAGGATGTCCTCTCTCACCACTTCTGTTCAATATAGTTCTGGAAATATTAGCCATACCAATAAGGCAAGAGAAAGAAATAAAAGGAATAAAGATTGGAAAAGAAGTTAAATTGTCATTATTTGCTGATGACATGATACTCTACCTAGAGGATCCTAAAAACTCAATTAAAAAACTGCTGGACCTAATTGCCAATTTTAGCCGTGTAGCTGTTTACAAGGTCAACATTCAAAAATCAATTGCCTTTGTATACACAAACAGTAGACCCACTGAGATAGAAATTGGAGAGTCAGTCCCTTTCACAATAGCACCCAAAAAAAAAAAAAATATCTAGGAATCAATCTAACAAAGGAGGTGAAAGACCTCTACTCTGAAAACTATAGCACTCTGAAAAAAGAGATAGAAGATGATATGAAAAAATAGAAAGACATACCTTGCTCCTGGGTAGGAAGAACCAATATTGTCAAAATGGCTATATTCCCAAAACTACTCTACACATTCAACCCAATCCTGATTCAAATCCCAACAGCATATTTCACAGATCTAGAGAAAAAAATCCAAACTTTCATCTGGAACTACAAAAGACCTAGAATAGCCAAAGCAATTCTAAGCAACAGGGACGTGGTGTGGTGTATTACACCTCCGAACCTGAAACTATACTATAAAGCCACTGTGATAAAAACTGCGTGGTACTGGCAAAGTAACAGACTCGAGGATCAATGGAGTAGACTAGAAGATCCAGAAACTACTCCAGATACACTGAGCCACCTCATCTTTGACAAAGGAGCCAAAAATCCTCAATGGAGGAAAGATAGCCTCTTTAACAAATGGTGCTGGAA
>PVIR01005578.1:0-71267 GCA_004026965.1 Petromus typicus | reverse complement strand
TTCCTCAGTGCTCCCCATCTGTGCTCTTCCTCAGCGCTCCCCATCTGTGCTCTTCCTCTTGCTCCCCATCTGTGCTCTTCCTCTTGCTCCCCATCTGTGCTCTTCCTCAGCGCTCCCCATCTGTGCTCTTCCTCAGTGCTCCCCATCTGTGCTCTTCCTCAGTGCTCCCCATCTGTGCTCCTCCTCTTGCTCCTGCACTTGTGCAGTGTGAGAAGAGCTCACCTCCTCTGAGTGTCTGAAACCACAGCACAAACTGGCTTCCGGGCACTCAGTCAGGAGGCGGGCAGAGGGCAGCTGGGGAAGGAGTCCTTCCTCGGAGCAGCAGAGTCTTCTATGGCCTCAGCTCAGAGAGTGGGGCCTCAGGTGTCTGGTGAGGTTCCGTGGGGGGTTGTGGCTTCTCAAGCCATTTCTCTGTCTGCTGCTGCACCCCAGGATTCCCCCCATCCTGCAGCATTTGTTCCTCGGTGATGATGTCCTGGAGATCTGAAGCGAAATGAGGTGTCTCGGGGTACAGCATCAGCTCCCGGGGTCCTTCTCTAGCAGATTTGCCCACGTGTGCTGCTGGCTGTGTTTCCTTCTGAGGAGAGGACAGGGGCTGAGTCCTAGCATGCCGCCGCGGGTCTGTCATAAGTGGTCAGAGGCGCGACACCCCGATATGTTGAAGGTGACTTACATGCCGCGAAAGAGCCACGGCCTCCAGACAGAGCTGGTGGGAGCGCAGTGTCCAGGTTGGCGGGAAAGACACGGGTTCTGCACATAGGGCGGGAACAGTGGCCGGCCATCGCCCCGGGCTTCTGCACTGCTCCCCTCCATCAGACTTGCATGCAAAATCACTTGCACGCTGCTCTCTGTGTACGTGAATATGAACCCAAGAGTGAAATGTTGTGCTCTTTATGTATAATTTATATTATATGTAATTGAAATCCATGGGTTTTAATTATAGCTATATAGCACTTAAATAACATATACTTTAATCATAGATATTTAGTTGTACTTAAATTATAAATGCATAATTACATATGCTATCCTTTAATTATATTTATCTACAATCTGCATAAACACAGAATGTCTGTAGTATACGTCCATGACTTCTCTGCCCTAGCACCCTAGCTCCAGCAGTTTCCTGGCAGCCAGTGTTTCTTCCTCCGGTACCAGTTCACAGTTCCCCTGAGCTGCGCCTCCAGTTTGGCATTTAGACCAGTCACAGATGACCCGAGTGTCCGAGGGTGACCTTGAGAGATGTCACCCTCAGCGGCTGTCCGGGCTCTCCTTGCACCGCCCTTGTCTGCTCACCAGGAGAAGTCAATGGATGTGGTTTGGATTTTAAATGTTCAAGAGAAGAGACACACACACCAGTTTGCAGAGACATTGCTCAGATCTCCGTGTAGAGCTGGAACAATGCTCTGTGCTCCAGCTTTCCCGAGAATTATTTACAATTTGCAAACTGTCTGTCTGCCTTGCAGCTTTGGCCTGTTCCTGGGTCAGGATCTGGGGAGTGTGACCCCGGCCCCCCAGGTGATGTGCTCCCAGGCCCCGTGGGTGCCAGTAGAGGCCACACTGTTCAGAAGAAGGCTGAGGACTATGCCACGTAACGCTGCTTTGGGGGGAGTCATATTATTTATTTATTTATTTTTGTATCATGGCTTGAACTCTGAATCTTGTAGTTGAAAGGCAGGTGCCAGGACTAAACCTCCAGCCAGGTCATATTATTCTTAATGACAAGGTAGAAATGAAATGATTTTAACTGGACTGCCTAATAAACAAATCTTTTTGCTACATTAGTGACATCTGATGATCAGAAATATATCAGAAATGATACAGTGTATCCTGCTATGATCCCTAGACATTGCTGTAGAGAAAGTATTAAAATCACACTGCATGTCTGAGGCTAGGCTCTCCGTGTGCTCAGCCACAAATGCACAGTATCTGTGTATTAAGTTTCACGACCTGTAAATGACTAACTCAGATGGATTCTTATATCCAGGGACATGTTGGGAGTAAAAATAACACTATGATGCACTTGTGTATGTCCACGCATTTTTATGATACATCACCCTTAGTATGTGAATAAAGACAACACCCAGGCCACTGTGGACAATTACTAACCAGGAACAAAGAATTTAAAGTATTTGTAATATATATTTGTTGGTTCAAACTTAGCAACGCCTCCAGCAAAACAAGAAATTACACTGCTTACTGTTATGGTACTAAATTTACGAAGTTACAGTGAGTAGCTATATGAATTCCAAAACAGCTGCTTATGAGCTATAAAGAACACGTTTTTATCTCTTGTCCACCTTTAGCAAGATTCTGAAGTGTCAGCGTGAGAGAGAAACGGGCTCCCCCTGCCGCCCACTCCCCTTCTGCCGGTGTCGCCTACCTTGGAACTGAGCGTTGAAGCCCTTCCGCCGGTGATTGCTGTCCGACGTGAAGTGCAGCCGCAGCCAGTTCTTGCTGCTGATCACGGGGGAGGGGAGATTCATGCCCGTCAGCCTGCAACAGAGAAAGAGGAGAAAAATCTCCCTTGTGAACCAACAGAGCGAATGCCATTTGTCAAACCAGTGTTAAAACCAGACCGCAAACACCCTTCATTTCGACACCCTTGGAACATGGGCCGTGTATTAGCTGCCTTTACATCTTAGCATAATTTGGATAATTTTATCTTTTCCCAAATATAAGTGCTATCCTTAGGCTTGATGAAATGAAGGCTTTCAAAAACAATTGACATTTCGATTCTGCTTTAATAATGATGGATGGGAGAAGAGATCTCCTTTCATCTCTTATTTTCTCCTCCTCAGGACCTCAGTCACAATGAATCACTTCAAAGAAGCAGCAGATGAGTGACAAACTCTGCCTTTCTCCATTTAAGCATCTGACAATTCTATTAGTTTGAAGCAGATTCAAACAAGCTGCATCTTACGCTTGCTAATACGCCCTGTTTCCAACCATCTGCAGAATGCTCGACCAAGGCAAAGAAGAGATGCCTTTGTGAGGTAGATGCTGAGACCTGTCAAGAAGATTTGCAATGGAACAAAATTATGTTTCACTTAAGTACTGTGCTAATCTTGTAAAAGCAGGTACAGTCAATCTATCTACTGCAGATGACCGGTTCAGATTACCCAGCCCGCTCCTGGAAGTCTAGATCAGCTGTCAGGCAGCTGAGCACTCAGTTCCCACTGTGGCCAATGTGGGGTCACAACTGTGGGGGACAAGCCCTCTCAGATGCCATGGAAGGGCAAGGAGTGTGTCCATCCGGGGCACCCTTGGGCCCTGGGCCTGCGATATGCAGGCTGTGCTTCGTCGCAAAGACCCAGAGCTGGATCCTGTTTTGTGTTTCCTGATCTCTGAACGGGATGTGGGACAACTGCTGACCTGGTTGTCTGCAGGGCCTGGCCCAGAAGCCTTCCTGGAACCCTAGACGCCCCTATGACCATGTCCCTCCTATGAGTGAGTGCTCACTAAGAAGCGTGTGTCCTCCTCTGTTTATGTCACCTCTAGACAACTTATGACACCTAGTGTGAGGCCAGTGTCACCTAAATACTGGTTGTGCACTTTAACTCGCAGAATAATGACAAAACTGTGTAGATGCTGAGTGAGAGGTAATTCCAGTGGTCGACCTCCCATTCTGCGGCTGGTTGGGTCTGTGCTGTGCACTCCTTGCCCTGGGAGGGTAGACTCTTCCTCCAGCGCCGCAGGAGGACCTTAGGTGCAGGCACGGGCAAGTGTGTCCACAGTGCCTGTCCATGCAGCTGGGCTCACACGCGAGTGTGCCCTGCACAGTTATGCTGCCTTACACATGCCAAGTCCGTGCAGGCCCCTTGGATGGTCCAGCCAGTTTGCTGGTAGCGGAAGCCTGGCCTATCAGGGCATCCTCCAGGCTTGGTCTGGAAGCACCGCGGCCCTGCCCTGTTCCAGCTCTGCACCCCGATGCTCTGCCCAGTGTGTGTGGGATCTGGCTGGGCCCTGTGAGCTTGCCCTGCTTGTCCTAACACCTGAGGGCAAAGCAGCCTCCAGTGATGTGTGACCCGACTCCCTGTGTGACCCGACTCCCTGTGTGACCCGACTTCCTGTTACCAGATGCCCAGACACACTGGCCAGGTTTGAAATGTGCCAGATCCTCCTGAGATTAAAAACCAAAGCCCGGCTGTAACCAGCTGTAACAAAGTTCTGTCACTGTCCGAGATCAGCACCACCCTAACCTGCCTATGCCCTCGGCTTTATGCGGCACCGACCGTGACAGAGGGCACACAGCTGACCCCAGACACATCAAAGCACCTTTTCAATTTCCTAGTGGGGCTGTGCAAAAATTCTGAAGGTCACACACCTCTTGGCTAGTAGAAGGGACACACACAGGAAAGCAAATTCTGCCTTCAAAAACCCAGCTTCACGTTCACTCTGAAAACTGAAATCTAGAGAAGGCTGTTGCTCCGAGAAACGCGTCTTCTCAGTCATGTTAACGAGGTGGGTCAGCTAGTTGTTCACGTGCCGGTAGTCACAGTGCCGTGAGCAGTTCTCTGCGCACGCTGTGCATGTTTCAAAGCACCTGCCAAAGAGACACATGCCTGGGCCGAGTGGACCTGTGTCCTGTCCCAGCCCCGGAGCCGGATGCGTCCTGTTACACAAACTGAGGGCTTGTGGGTCAGAGGGTCTCTGCGCAGCTGGTCGAGCTGCTGCGTTGTAGGAGGAGCCCCAAGATGACAGCGACTTTGTGTTAATGACACCGTAGGTGCCACAGTCCCAGTGTACATCACTTTCCAAGTGTCTCTGTCCTCATGTCGTCTTATGAAGCCTACCCTTAGTCCCAGGCCAGACTCCACTAAGGACGAGTTTGCTGACCTCGAGCTTGGTGTGTGGGAGATGTTGCTGAGTGGGTAGAAAACGGTGCTGCGTGTCCACCTGGCCTCACAGAACCATCTTGGAGGACTCACTGCTGCAGAGGGGACTCTGTGTATGGCTGGTTCGTGCTATCGACTCAGCTGTTTCTCTCGGCATCTTGACTCAGGAGAAGCTGATCACTGAACATGGTAGATGGTTCAGGTCAGACGCAGAGGTCAAGCATAAGGTTCTCGAGATCTCTACCACTGGCTGCTCTCCGGCAGCACTCCAGTGTGACTTAAATCAGACTTCTCTTTAACTGTTTATCTTTTTTTTTCACCTTGGCGCTTGCTATGTTGCCCAGGCTGGCCTTGAACTTGCAGTGATCTTCCTGTTTCAGCCTCCTGAGGCTGTGCTACCATCTAAATTTGGGCCAGATTTCTAACAGTGTGTGTATGTGTGCGTTTGTCTAAAATATGTACAGCTTTTAAAAGATCTCAATAAACTGACTGAAAACCTGCAGATACCGCCATTTCCTAGGTGTATCTTCCCTTTCGTTTCAGTCCCGCGGGAAGGCAGGGCAGGGCCCTCGGTCACTCACAGACCTTCAGTCTCACAGAGCTGGAACTGCACCCCGCCCACAACCCTCAGGGGTCCCCTCAGCCCCAGCTTTCCGTCCTCACCTCACCTGCAGGGCCTCCCAACCAGGAAGCCAGCAGTCACTGGGCAGGAGGGAAAGAGCCCGGTGACCCGCAGGGGCACCGCGAGCTGCGCTTCCGGGCCTGGATGTCCTCAGGGAGCCCAGGAATCCGGTGGAGAGGCTAAGCGTCCCCGGCCGCGGCTAGAGGAGCAGCCCTTCCCTTTCTTTCCTCACCAGTGCCAAATTAAGCTGTTTAAACCATTGGCAAATTTATTTTTCTTCAAGTGATTGGACACGGTTTTGCTTCTGCTGAGAGTGAAATAATTGCAGGACTCGCGGGGCCCTCAGGGCTCGCTGTCTTCCGGCGCTTTCAGCAGGGTCAGGGCTCTGGGCGCTCGCTCCGCGCTGCTAACCCCGCCGCCTGGGCGTCTGGGCCACGTGCGGTGCAGCTCCCGGCGCTGCCAAACCTTCACAGCACCTGAGCGTGTGACTTGCAAGATTTACTACTGCGACCTGAAAACGTGGTGTCAGTTTATTGAGATCATTTCCTAAAATGTGTCTGGAAATGCTAAAGGATCCTGAACTCAGTCCTGCTGTGACGAGAAGCTGGATTTCTTGTTTTTAGGAAATTATCACTGAAATCGCAAGGGGTTGCCCCGTAGTTAGACATTTTCTGGGATGATTAAGAAGGCAGATAGCATCAGCACTGTTAGGACAGATTCTAAATTATCACCTCCCTGAGGAGGCTGAAGAGCTTAATAAACCTATTACTTCAAAGAGACTGATTACTGGTGGATTTGGGGAGAAGATCACATAGAATTTGTGTTCATTTTCCCGCATTCTTGGCGATGTGGAACAAAGGTGGCTGGGAGTGTGGCGTCCTATGTGGCTCCTTTTCCTTAGAATTAGACAGAATAACGGCTAGACACAGCTCAGGATGTGGGCTTCACAGCGGGCGCTCTCACGTGTCGCCATTGGACCAGCTCCCCACGAACGCATCTCACCATGGGTTCGGGGGACAGTACTTACTGGGTTCAAAGGCAGTTCTGACTGTGCAAGAACACAGAGAGCCATGTGAAGTGTGTGCTCAGATCCACTCAAAGATCCGGCACACTCACAAATGTGCATGGGTAAATCCACGTGGCCTATCCACAAGCATCGACACAGATCTCTACAATTCTAATCCACACTCCTTTGCATGCATAAACGTGCTCAGGGAAAGATAGAACTCTCAACAACTAAAACCACAAACCAAGATGGCTGTCAGCCTTTGCCTCTGCCTGCCCTGGTGCCAAGTTTTCAGCTCTGACAAAGTCTTCTCTGCTGAGTAAGGGTTTGTCTCTCTCCCCCAGTTCCAGCTGTCCTCAGTTCCTCCCCGAGGCCCCCAGGAGGCAGCAGGAATGTCCACCTGTCCCTCTGGCCCTCAGCCTGGCATCCATGCACTCTCATCTCTGAGCCCCTCTGCATCCTCTCCTGGTGGTCCCCACGCCCCTGCTGCCCCTGGTTACAGGGAGTCGTGGCTGCTTCCACCACTCCCCTGTGGAGAGCCCAGCCATTTCACGGTGCTGTCTTTCGCCTGGTGGCAGCTGACCAGCCTGCTGCCCCACTTCCTCCACGTGCCTGCCTGCGCCTGCTCGTCCTCACACCCACCTCCCTCTCATGAGCCCGGCCTGACCCCGAAGGAGGCAGGTCCTCTTCCGGTGGCCTCTCCGCACCCGGGGCTTCCCTTCCCAACACTCAAGCACCCTGTGCACGTCCTTGTCTGAAGGTCATCTTCCTGTGAGGCTGCCGCAGAAGCCACAAAGTGCTAAGCCCTGAAGGGCCCAGCTCACCCAGTGCGGAGAGCACCAGGCACGGCGGACACGCACGAGCCCCCCAAGCCTCTCTCACTCTCCTCACGGTGCCAGAGACAGGCCGGGCCGGCCCCACAGCATGTTTTTGATCTCCCGCTTTGCAGTGTAGATGCAGAGTGGACAGGGCGTGGGGTGAGGGACAGAGGTGACAGGTCACCCTTGCAAGAGGACAGGGTAGACTCTCCTCCCTGCCACACAGGATACTGCTCACACCAGTGCGAGCCGCAAGCTCTGTGAGGGCGCATGATCCACACGTGCCCCATCTCTCCGTTCTTCAGTGACTTCTACCCAAAACCGACGCCCTGTGCCTCACTGCCCCTCAGAGCTGGGGCTGCTGCCCTCGGGGCTGTGTCCCCTGCATCCGCCCTGCAGGGCTGCCCTTTCTGCTCAGCCCAAAGACAGCCCTGTGCAGAAGGCCCTAGAGCACTGGTGCCGCCATCCCTCCCCCAACTTCCCTTCATGTGTGCTGAAGCGGAGCCAGGAGAACCCTGTGCCTTCAGGGATGCCACCATGTGCCATGCCTCAGAGGACAGAGCAGGAGCTGGAGTCACCCGAGTGAGTCTGAAGCTGCCTGGGCCAGTCTGGGTCCTACCTCAGGTCTGGAGAAGCTGGATGCCGCTGAGAGGCACTTGTATGAGAAAAAACTACCATGCAGAGAAGAGGGGTGAGGCCGTACTGACCCACGTGTCCCTCTGCAAAGCCTCCGCGGGGCTGCACAGGACCCTCACGGCGCAATACCTCCCCACCTGCAGCCCCACACGGCCGCAGTCACCCCAAACTTCTCTGGGACCCTGGAGGCTTAAGGGTTCCCCACCCAAGCTCCTTTGGATCATCCCCTCTGTGGATGCTGACATTTCAACTTCTGCAAAGCTCATCTCCTCCAAAGACCTCCTCTGAGCCCCTTCAGGGCCCTGGGCTCAGCGCACTCCTGTGTCAGCTCCTGCACCTCTGTAGGCTCTGACTCTGCCCGCCTTTGTCCCTCAAGAGAGCTGTGGTGCCTTTATTTTCCTCCCCACTGTGGAATTTTATACACTGCAGTCTCAATAAGCTGTTTTTAAATAGTTACTTTTGCTCCTGGATTTCTGTACATTACTGAAAACGCAGCGACTCCTCAGGCTGTAAAAAGTCAAGAACACTAAAGAACACCATGGCACAGTCACACAGCATCCCTCTACATCACAGCCTCAGGGTGGATGCGGGGTCAGTGCGCTCCTCTTGCCAGCCAGGAGGAGGTGCAGGGAGGACAAGAGCTGGCTGGAGACCTGGCCAGAGGTCCAGCTAGTACTGAGGTAAAGGGAAGGCCCAGCACAGGGCCAGGTCCTAGCAAGGCAGATCTGCTGCCCCCAGAGGGCAACAGAGAGGGTCTCCTGGAAAGGCCAGGAGCTGTCCTCGAGTATCAAGACCTGGATGTTGTGAGGGTTCAGAGCCCAGGCTGCCAGTGGCTCCCATGGGGAGCAGTGCGCACCACAGCGGGTGCTCTGGCCCCTCCGTGCCTGGGATGCTGGGCCTCTTTCTCACCCAGGTGACGGAGGGCTGGGCTTTTCTACAAGCCCACCTGGATCTGAGTCAGCAACTGAGCAAACGTCCCCTCAAGGCTGCACGAGTCCTGGTGGCCCCCAACTCGGGCTCAGGGAGTCTTGTCCCTGCTCAGGCTGAGAGTGAGCTGTCCTGCTGTTTCTCATTTGCCCCCTTGTGCCTCCATCCCTGTGCTGCCCACTGTAAGGCCATGCTGCTGGGTGGCATCTCCTTCAGGCCTGGGAAAGGCAGGGCTTCTGGGTCACCCCTCCCATCTCCACAGTTCCCAAGTGGCACCCAGTACCTGGGCATATGGAGGAGTCAGCTGCCCGCCATGTGCTCACAGTCTTTCGGCTGTGGGCATGGCGTGCTCTGGGGCTCGAGTCCCCGCAGGTCACCCTGGGGTCAGCCCCACATACAGCCTGGGTGGAGGCCACGGGAAGACTGAAGCTGTCCTCCATCCTGCGCATCTGCCTGACACGCGGAGTCCAACGACCTGGGGATGACAACGCGGGGGCCTTTTCTCTTCAGCTTCTTCAGGCTACGGCTCACGGGGCCTGTGGAGCAAGGCAGAGGCACTGCACATGCTCACTCGCTCAGCCCCTCTCTGTGGGGTGACTCAGTGTCCTCCATGGTCCCACCCTGACCTCCAAACCTCACTGCTGACTGTGTGTGTGTGTGTGTGGAGGGTTTCCTTCCCAATATCAGCTATTTATCCCTGTATGCTCATCTGTGTATAGATAGCCATGTGCCTGTGGGTAATATCGGCAGGTTACACAGAGATAACATGCACAGCTAGAGTGGGCAGTGTGTTCTGTTTGGGTATACATGTGGTACATACTTGTACAGGTGGTGCAGAAACACACCCTTCAACTGTTAGAGACATATTGTAGATGCACATTTACAGCCCTCTTCCCAGCTGAGTTAAAAAGGTAAATGGGAGGCCAGGGATTTAGCTCAGTGGTTCCGGCGCCTGCCTTGCAGGTGCGAGGGCCCGGGCTCAGTCCCTGGTAACCACATACAGCAATGCCAGGTGTGGAGACTCAAACCCACCAGCAGTCAGTACCACATACCACAGTGCCGGGCATGGTGGCTCACGCCTGTAATCCCAGCACTCAGGAGGCAGAGGCAGGAAGATTGTGATGTGAGTTAGAGGCTGAGTTCAGGGCCAGCCTGAACTATAAAAGCAAGACTTGTCTCAAAAAAAGAAAGATAAGTCTTATCTTATCAGAGAGAACTGAGACAGTGGCTTTGTGTATGACTAAGAAACATCCACTTCTTTGAGGGACACATGCTTCAAGGCCAGCCTGTGTTTAGACGTTTCTTCCACTCATCATATATTGTGTTTAGGAAATATGGTTCCCACTGGTTGTTTCTGAACATTTCCTGTTGAGAAGACATAAAAAGACCAACTGCAGGAGAGAATCACAGGAAGGGGCGCAGGGAGCCTCCTCGCTGGGCTGAGCTCTGCGCAGATGGAGCAAAAGCGGTGAGCGCGGCTCTCAGGCTCCCCTCTTCCAGCACGGCGGGTCTGGCCTGAGTGCGGCCTTCCAGCCGCTCCGGACGAGAGACACGCACCTTCCCCGCTAGTGAGGAAGGCACCAAGGACTGGTGCCGCCTAGAAGTGCGACGTGCACCCCGAGCTCTGCCCGTGACCCCACCTGTGGACTCATCTAACCGAGGGCCCCGCAGGCTCCGGACAGTAGGCAGCAGCAGGGTGGTCAAAGAGCATTTGCCGCCACTCCGGACTCTACCAGTGCCGATGGCTCCCTGAAGGCGAGCTCAGCCTGCGCTGGACAGAGGTCAGCACCCCTGCCCTCTGCCCAGCTTCACTGCAACCTCCATCCGGAGACTCAGCATGGATTGACTAAAAACGGCCTTTCCCTTGTGAATGGTAGTAGATGAATTAGTTAAAAACACTGAATGTTGGGGCCGGGGAGTTAGCTCAGTGGTTCCGGCGCCTGTCTCGCAAGCGCAAGGACCCGGGTTCAATTTCCCGGTAACCACATAATAATACTGGGTGTGGAGACCCACACCCAGCAGCAACCAGTACCACATACCACAGTGCCGGGCGTGGTGGCTCACGCCTGTAATCCCAGCACTTGGGAGGCAGAGGCAGGAGGATTGTGATGTGAGTTTGAGGCTGAGCTCAGGGCCAGCCTGAACCACAAAGCGAGACCCTGTCAACTAATATTCCACTTTTCCTGAACAGATATGTGTACACAGTCAACAGTGGTGGATCTATTTCTACACCAGTTAAATTCTACTCTTTCTTATTAAAAGCATATTATAACTTTTTCTCCATTGATATATACATAACTAGTGAATTCTACATATGATTGGACAGATGAATATACAGGTATTGATGTGACCAGCGTCCTCACCCAGTAATTCGATCTTATTTCTGACACTTTGATAAGCTCCGCAGTAAACTGTCATGAATATTTCTGAATCAGCACATTCATTTCCTAAGATCAATTCTTAGAAGTAAAATTCATGGTCCTGAACAGATAACTTTTCCTGGACTTTAAAAATGCTCGCGGTAACACTGCTCCTCTAAGAGGCAAGCTCTGAGGGACTGGACATGAGCACTGCGAAGTCAGCCTGGCCTCCGGGTTCTTCAGGTGCCGCCCTGCGGCTGTTGGCTGAGTACCTGGGCAGGCTGCTGTCTCCACCTCCTTCCGGTCACATTCTCACCTCTGAGGGCTCCGGCCCATCTCCACCAGGAGCACGGCCATCTGAGGCCAGGCTGTGTGCCATCCATATAAGTATATACAGGTGCCGTGTATTTAATTGCATTTCCTTTATGTTTGCCAATTCACTACCATCGAAGAAAAGAAAACTGGAATTGTGATGTGACTCATTTTTTTTTTCTCTCAGAAAGGTTTTCCAGGAATAGATGAAGCCTTTTTTGATTGTTGGAGAATGTAGAATTCTGCTAGGAGGTGAACTTAGTCCCCCATGGGCTAATCTCAGCAGTCAGTGAGCAGAGCTGCTGGGCCTCTGGTTTCCGGATCTTGGGGGTGTCTTATGGGGAATAATGACTTGGTGTGCTTCGGCACAGTACTGCTCTGTGGCCCCTCTTGCCTGTGAGTGGGTTGGGGATCACTGAGCATCGACAGTTTCCAAACCTCCCCACTGCGCAGCTGTGGACAGGCAGGTGGAGGCAGCGCTGAGTCCAAGGAGAGTCCACTTAAGATACTGTGGGAGGTGGAGGTGGGGTCCCCTGCCCAGGGCCCTGCAGGCAGGGAGGTGCACACCATATCCTCTCACACTATGGTTCCTGGGGTGACTGAGAAGTACCTCCAGGGCAGAAACTGAACCCCAACACCCTGTGGGCTGAAGGGGCAGAGTTGGAGTGACCTCTGAAGTCCCCAGGCCAATGCCACTGGGCCTTCCTGTGTCCTCCGCTTCAGAAACAATGCTGGGTCCCTGCTGGGCTGAGGATGGAGTCAGGAGGCGAGACCCCCCGCCCTGGGAGTCAAGGTTCCTTTCAGTACAGTCCTTGCTCTCGATTCAGCCTGGTACCCTCTGCTTTTGAATCTGACTCAAATAGGATGAGTGAGGCCAACCACAAGGCAATGCAGCAGGCCATGAAGTCCCCATCGGTGTCCAGCGGTGGCCACGTTCATCCGGTTTGGGGCTGAACAGTCTGCGCCTTGTCTGTCAGATCTGAGGAGGCTCCTGCAGCTCTAGCACAGAGTCCTCACTCATCTCATCCTCTGGCTCATGAGGTTGGGATCCTCTAGTCCCCCACTGTAACTGACCCTTTTCTTCTCCCTTTGATTCCAGAAAAGGTACCTGCACAGCAGAAACCTGTTACTCCAGCCTGGGTGAACTTAGAGTCCCCAGGCTTCAGGATAGCCCCCAGAGAGGGCGTCAGCACAGCCCACCTTCCCCAAGGCCCCGCCCTCCCCGTGCATCATCACGTCCCGGCCTGACACACTCAGGAGGCCACCGCTACCCACGGCTGACCAGCGCAGCTCTGGAGGCTGGACGGCCCAGACCAAGGCCAGGCCTCACTGTGGTAAAAGCCGCTCCCAGACTGGTAGACAGCTCCCTCTTGCTGTGGCCCCTCATTGTGGAGGAGTAGGGTCTGCCTAGGGCCTCCGTCGCAGATGAGAGCCCTAGTCCTAGGAGACTGCAGCCCGTGTCTCCATCCCGCTCCCTCGGTCCAGTGCATCTGCCTGGGAGTTGAGGGCACTGGGACTCAGGGCTCAGCAAATGCCCACGTTAATTTGTAACTGAAGAGCAGATTCATCGTTCGTAGCAGGTGGGAAAGCAGCTCTTGCTTTGCACGACTGCAGTGAGGTCAAGCAGAATAGTGTGAACCTGTGGGCAACGTCATTAGGTTCTGGCTCTCATCTCCTGGCTAAATGCATAGACTTTCTATGCTGCCAGTCTTTGAGAGGAGGACAGTGGTGGGAAACAGTGTCTGATCCACGTGGGTCTGATGGGCAAGGTCCTCATATCCTCTCCTGCACATTTGTCACTGTATCAACTCGTGTTGTATTTGTTATTATTATTGTGATATTTACAAGCAAAACAAACACTCCTGGGACTCAGTGTGGGCCAGAGTCCCTTTGCTGCCAGTTCTTGCTGCTGCACATTTGCCTCTACCTCCTTCCTTTCCTCTGCCTTCCTCTCTTGGGCTTTGGATCTTCTCCAAAAACACAACTGATCCCATAACTTTTTGTCTAAAATGTCCACTGTCCATCCACTCTGGACAGATGTCCAAAGCCTCTGGTGGCCCAGCCTTGCTCGGCCTCTAGCCTTCTGGTTAAGCTTTGGCTCAGACGCTGTCAGCTCGGTACATGCTGCGAGTCCTCAGCCTGCCATGCACACTCTCCCATGTGTGAGCTGCAGTGTGTGTCATGCCTGCAGCTTCCTGGGCTTCTGAGAGAAGGCCTGACTGCCATGTCTGCACCGTCTGCACAGCTGGCAGGGCGCAGAGTTAAATAAGTGAACAGTGGAAGTCATTTCCTGACACAGTATTCATTTCTTGCATAGCTGTCACAAAGCCAATCTCTCGCTGCTTCCTAGTTAATCTCCTATTCTGAGCCTATTTCAAGTTCTCCCTATTCCTTATAAACTAGGGGACACAGAGGTAGAGACTATTAAAAAAATCACTTAGACAATGCTATGTGTAAAAAATGAATGTTAACTTGGTTCCACCTAATTAGTCTAAAATAATTGTCTCTTAGTACAGTGTGGGTCACACAGGTCAATTTGTAAACTGTGGGCTGAGAATTTGCACACAGCTGAGGTGTGTTAAAGGATTTGGGAGGAAGGCTTACATAAAATAAAGCCAGTTTAACATCTTACATCAAACACTGGAAGATGTAAAGCAGAGGAAAAACAGCACAAGAGAAGAGAAATTTGGGAGAGAGGAGTCGCACAGATGTCTCAGCTAAGAGCCCTCGAGACGTCCGATGGGAGACACGGAAATGGAGCAGATTAAAGTAAACATGTTGGTGATTCTCATGTGAAGGGCACCGGGAGGTCTGAGTCAGACCAGCAGGAGGATCCAGTGTGAGGGCAGTGGGGACTCATACGAGGGTGTCTCGAATGTCCCCTCACTTGGGCTCCTGTGTGTGGATGCTGGTGGAGCTCTGTAAATGTCATACGGCCAGAAGTCAGTTCCACTTCCTAGGTCATGTGTGCTTTGCACTGAGAAATCATTTTGCTTTCTACCTACAAAAAGTCCTCCAGATGTAACAGGAGCTGGATTTGGCCTGGGATCCCAGCACTGGGAGGCTGAAGCAGGAAGATGCCAAGTTTAAGCCCTTCTTAGGCAATTTAGTGACTTAGGAGACCTTGTCTAAAAAAACCTCTGAATCTTGGCTGAGGATGTAACTCAGGGCAAAGGCCCTGGATTCAAACCCAGTGCTTCGAACAAAACAAAAACAGTGAATGGGTGTGAGGTTGAGGCGTAGCCCCTCCCGCAGGCTTGTCCAGGTTGTGCTCCGAACACTCCTCTCATTTGGCAGAGGCCGGGTGGCACCCACATGCTGATGGTAGCAAGCCTGGGTCAGCACTGGGCACCTTCCTGGGACTCCTGGCCACGTGTCCACCTCTGTTCTGGCCGCTCTACCCACATGCCAGCGGCCACACAGCCCACTGACTAGCCAGCTTGATTACTGGACACCACCCGTGATGTCCATGATGCAAAGGAACAGTTGAACATGGCTCATAGCTTCAAAGGACTCAGTCCATGGTCAGGGAGTGCAAAGGAAAACGTTCACAAGAAATGGGAAAGGAATGAGAAAGGGGTATAAAAGGCAAGAAAAAGGAAGAGAAGAAGGGGAGGGAGGGGAAGGGGAGGCAAGGCAAGGCAAGGGAAGAAAAGGAGGTGTCCGGTGGGCGCCCGCTTTCCCCACACGTACTTTGGAGTCTCTCTAGCCAGAGCCTAGCGTCTCCTCCCACACGGTTCCTGCCTCCTCTTCCCAGCACCAACCTCTCTCTGAGCTATTTCTAGAGGGACCGTGGTTCCCGGCACTCAGAGCTTCCCAGGGATCATTCAAAAGGCCCTGTGCTTTCCACAGTCTTTGGAAATCAGCTCAAATGTAATTGACAGTATTTGTGCATCGTGGTCTCTGCTCTGCGTTCCATTTCTCCTGACTGCCTCAGAGTTGATTGCTGTGACTCAAATACATGGTTAAGAACACAAGTTACTTGCCAGCCTTTGTGGGAGAGCAGGGCAGGGGTTCTTGGTCAAGAGCACTCTCTTACACATGCATTTCCAGGAGGAAGTCGAAGCCTGGCTCATGTGCATTTATTCTGGGTATTTCCCAGATTCAAACTCAGGGACTTAGTGTGCTCAGACTGTCAACATTTCACTGACAAATCCCTTACATGTAGACAGTATGTCACATGTCTGTCCACACCCAGGTTTCAGAGAGAGTGTGTTCTCCATACATTTCAATTCCGCATTTGAAGGAATGGCTGGAACAGGACTGAGCTGACTCCTTGATCTGTACAGTCACCTGAGATGTGCAGAGTTCACGTGCAGAAGTGTCTGGAATCTGGGCTGGCACTGCCCTTGCATTATCCGTCTGCGTCATGTCGAGGGAGCAGCCGACTCTGAGTTATGAGGACTGGAAGGGAAGCACAGCTGGAGCGTGCACAGGAAGGGCTGGGTGGTCATTTCAAGGGTACATTCTATGTACCTTAAAACAATTTTCATGTGCTACGCACTTTCATCCAAGGTTTGCTTCAAAGTTACGCTTTACGTGAGCCAAGAAAATAGCAGTCAAGTTGTACTTAAATATCTGAAGGTAATTCGATTCATTAATCAGCTGGTCTTTTAATAAAATATGGATGATGACAAGTTTAATATTTTGAGTTTAATCTGTGATGGAAAATCCAATACAGAAGAATCATACAATGCATCTGTGCATTTGTATATGCATGTGTGTGTGTATGTGTGCGTGTGTGTGTGTGTGTGTGTGTGCAGAATATGGATTAGATGCAAGTTGTTGAAAGATATGAAGTAAGTCTCCATGCTCACTCAAGAAGACCTTTTAATATTTGGAAATATTGACTTTGGCAATATTTAAATATAGTTAGCAATGGGAAGAAGTTATTGTTACATAATACATTCTTGAATTTTTTGAAAATTTCTATTTTCCAAACTTCAAAATACTTTAAAACTAAGAAATCTTGATTTAGTTAAAAGAATGCAAAATTTCAAGCTCATTTCCCTAAATATAAGTATATTCCTGGTACTCAGAAGTGCTCCCAATTTTGTGTGAAATATCTTTGGTATCTTTTATTCAAGTCCTTTCGCCTCACTACTTGGTATTAAATAAGTGGGGTTGGACTGATACAGACCTTGCCATCTGGATAAAAATTATATGCATAAACCAAATATCAAAAGTTCAAAGCTAATAGCATCCTTTCTCTCCCTGTGTAAGCAGAGTGGAATTAATCAAATCAGTATTCTCCAGCCTTTTCATGCTCAGAAATGCTAGAGATGAGGCTAAGCAATTAGTTTGTATTCTCCAAATGAGTAGACTGAAATAACAGTTGTTCGTTAGAATAAAATTTTGGAAGCACAGCAAACAATCAAGAGGCTGCCTGGTCCTTCATTATCTTCTTTTAAGGACGCATTATAAACACTGCTGACTCAGAAGTAAGAGTAGATTTCACCACTTTAACAGTTCAAAAATGCATCATGCCCCCAATATCAAAGACCACTCCACTAAGTCAATTTTTGTGACAATGTTGGATACTACTGGTAATGAAAATCCATGAACTATTATGATCAAATTCACAAATACAAAGTACAGCTAGTAATTTGCTAAAACTGTCACAAAACTGGGCTAGTTTCCAGCTCCCAGGGTTCTAATCAAGCGCCTGACCTGTTCTCAACCACACTGGTTGTCAACAGAAAGGACTCGGCCCGTGAGGACCGCGCAGGTGCATTTCACAGAAAGCCAGTTCAATCTCTTGCTGACATTCTTATAGACAGATCCATCAAAAGAAGTAATTCCATCAGCTGTGCCGCATGTTTTGCCACAGAACAATTTCCTCTATAATTTCCTGTGTTTATTGGATATTTCAAGATCTGCAGAGTACACTGGGGTGTTCGGCCACCCTGGAGAATGGAGATAACACCACCGCTTTCTAGATGTAAAATGGAGGCTTGAAAGATGTTTGCTTGCTTGCCCCTAAGATGCCTGTGACATTTTGTTTGGCTTTTTGGAATAAAGTATTTCATAGAGGAGATTTAAACCAGAGGAAAGTGAAGTTCACGGGCAAGGAGTTAAAAGCCCCGCACAGGCCCGGCTGTGCAGCCAGGATTTCACATCGAGTCCACACACGAAACAGGAGGAAGCTGGAATCACTTCTCTCGTGGTACAAATTTCCTAATGGTAGCAGAGTCTCCCGAATGCTAACTGCTCATGACTGGCAGTCGTGAGACATGCACGCACACGGTCTGCCCTCTGCCCACCCCTCCGTCCCCGGGCTGCACATGGGAGCCCTGCCCTCTGCCCACACCTCCGTCCCCGGGCTGCACGCACACGCTCTGCCCTCTGCCCACCCCTCCGTCCCCGGGCTGCATGCACACGCTCTGCCCCTCTGCCCACCCCTCCGTCCCCGGGCTGCACGCGGGAGTCCTGCCCCTCCTGGGACACGCTGAGCACAGCCTGTCTTTGAACATGCTCCTCGACAGGGAGAGAGGTACCGCTGTGCCCCATGGGGAGTGGCGGTGACAGACGGGGCTGCGGCACACACGAGGACAGACTCCAAACATTTCCCCACAGAGCAGTGTAAGCATGAGCAGACAGGTGCTCGCCCGCCTGGAACATCACACAGACACGTGTTAGAGCAGCGTCTGTGGCTGGGCTCGTGTACGTGTAGACGTCACTAGGTGTCCATGGAGAGTAACTTCAAAGACATGAGGCCGGAGGCCGCTCCGGCCTGAGCAGGCCGGCCCCTGACCCCACAGTTCCTGTCACTCCGCTGCGGATGTTTCTTTCGCTGTTGGGTGAAGTGTCCCCAGGGCGGCCAGTACCCAGCACAGAGAGATGGCCCTCTGGTGCCAGCCGTGGGCCCTGTCGGCTGGGCACACAGCACCGGGCCCATGCTGCTGGGCGCCGCAGTTAGGACTCCACTGCGGTCCACCCCTCAGCAAGCCGTCCTCTGACTCACATTTCCTGTTTGTGACATGCTCAGCCACACTGTGCACCTTCCAGAGGGGTGTGGGTGGAAGCATTTTGTGGCCAATCCAGACATTTTGATTATTTTCTTCTAAATGACTTATGACTATTAGATTAAAAATAAGAATAGCAATTAACCAATCAGAATGCAGCTTTTCAGATCAGGCAAACAGCAGTTAAGGTAATATTAGTCTGTGACTGAAAAAGCATGCATTCCTAAGGTACACTGACTAAACGTATAGTTATTAGAGCAACTAAAGCTGTACATTTTTATTCTAGAAGAAATACAGTCAGTTTATTCCAATTTAGTGTTGCTCACAATGACTGAAAGCTTTCAAGTGCCCTCGACATCTGAATAATGTTTGTAAATAGTGCACAGACCCGTACACTCAAGTTTAGAGCTGTCACTGCTGAGGGTGGCACGGGGGCATGTTTGGCTAGGGTTCCGTCCACACTGGGCGCAGCCCGTGCAGAAGAACCCGAGGGAGCCCCGGCGGGTGAGTGAAGGTCCTTTATTAGCACGTTACCGGGAAGCATTAGAGGACGGCTCACCATTACATAAAAGTCAATTGCTTCACCTCACTTTCCCCACTGCAAGTCCCCGACTCTGACCAGAGCCCTCTCGTGCCTTGAGAACTGATGTTGTTACACAGGACACCCTCGAGGAGGTGGACGCACACGGAGAGGAGGCGCGGGTCACCACTGGCCCAGCTTCATCACTGTGAGGCTGTGGGCGAGGCGGGGACGCGAGGGGAGAGGGAAGGACACGGCTGGCCGAGCACAGGTGTCATTCTTTTACGTGTTGTTGCTGCTAACAGTACAACTGAAACACAAACGGGTAGAAACTAATAGAATAGAAAGCGGTAAAGATTATGAACTGTTTTTGTAACTGAGTTTCTTTTCATCTTTGGATACCCAGCTGCCTGTGACAGGGGACACCACTTCTCCCGTTTCCGGGGCCATCAATAATGGAAATGACGACCAAGCAAAGAGTTTGGAGGTCAGAGCAGGAAGGTCAGCAGAGGCTGGAGGGTCGAAGCCCAGTGATGGATCATTTTCCAGGCAGCCACTTCCGGAGGCAGAGACCATCTCTAATGAAGGAAGTGTCAGAGCCTTCAACACGAGAGCGACAGATCACACCTGTCACCCCCTCATGGGAGCGACGGTCAGAAACGTTCCCATCACACGTGGAGGCCGGGGGCTCCTCACATCATGAGTCCCACGGAAGCTGTGGTCAACTTCCACGGAAGTTATGAACCACTGAGGGAGAAATTAATTTCATCAAACTAGCTCGGTGCCAGAGATTGTAACTTCGACATGTGAGCTGGTGGCGAATCCGTTCTTCCAAATTATGTCTGTTTTGACCACTTTAAGCGAGTTGGGAGGTAAATCCCCCCAGGTGACCATGTGGCCGTAGAACTGTCTTGACGACACTTAGGGGAAGTAGCTTCGATGAATGAACTTGGAATTGCGTGGCTGGGTCTCAGCACAGCAGAACTTCAGGGCAGAACAGCAAACTAATGTGAAAAAATCAGGCCGGTGAGGAAATCTGCCTAGAGCCCCTGAGTGTGGAGTCCGTGTTTCTCTGTGTGTTTCACAGCCTACCTCTGGGCTCTTTTGTAGCAATATCATTTTAAAACAAATAATCTGAATAGTTATTTCTCAAATTTAAAAAGGACAATTTTTAAATGGAATTATGAAGGGTTTTTATCTTATTATCTTGCAGATACACCATTGCCTTCTTCTGCTCTGATTTCTAGTTCTTTTATTTGCTGAAAGCTAATTAATATTAGCAACTTTCACCCGTGAGCCCAGGACTTCTGATTGCCTGCGCTAGTGTCTCCTCCTGGATGGCGTGACCCTGTGAGGTCCGAGAGAGGACAGTTCCTCGGTGAGGCAGGTGCCAGCCCTGCCCTGTTTCTTTGTCAAGATGTACCTACTGGACAGTAAGACACCGGTATACAAGAGAATAACGTTTTGATGGATTGGTTTAATTTTTAAGCACTTAATCATTTTTACAATTCTTTGATTATCAGGTATTTCATTACAGTTGATTTTTTTCTTCCAGACTGGTAACTAGAAACTCTCTCAGCCTCTGGGCACCAGCCCTGTGCCCCCGGTGACCCTGGGCAGGGATCCTCCACCATTGTTGCAGAGAGGACGAGGACCTTCAGTGGCATAGCGCACTCAGAAGTGGACACAGCCAGGCTAGAGCGTCAGCCAGCGCGCCGTTCCTGGACTGTCCTCCGCTGCTCTCTCACTGCCTCTCATGACCTCCATTTGGACAAACACGGAAACAGTCGCCTCCCTTGTTAGACCTGCATCATGGGATGGAACGTCCAGTTCTCCTAGGTATTTCCCTGAGGCGATCCCAGTGTGCCCGAGGACCGCTGCTGGATCATTCCTAGTGGGGAGGGTTACTCGGCGGTCACCGCGGAGCGCCCACTCAGTCAGGCTGAGTGATCTGACGTCCGAAAGGGTCAAGGACGGGGTACTGCAAATGAAAGAAAGCACCCCGGTGAGCAGGGAGGGCCTGTGGAAGGCTTCGGAGGGCACAGTGGGCTTTTGCTTGCCTGGTGAGGGTCATTTCTCCCCCGTCATGTAGCCGGAGGCACCGCTGGGCCTCGCACTCCTGTCCCCAGACTTAGTTTAGACCCCTTCCGGGCTCTTCATCCGGAAAGAAGCTCTGTGACTATCACTTATATCATGACTTTTTTTTCCTGTTCTGGACCTAATCCATTTCTTACCCAGTGTCACGCCCTCCGCTCGTGCTGTGACCATGGCACCACCACACTTGCCAGGCCACATGCGAGCCCTTCCCTGGTGGAGCACCAGCCTGCCCTGCTCCTTCATCCGCCCAGTGCAGCGCCCTCCTCAGAGGTCAGCCCACGCCTTCCCTGCTTACAGCCTCCGTGGCTCACAGCTCGGGCCGGGCCCTGTGCTTTCACGGTTTACTGTGGTCTTGTACAGCTTTCCTCTGAACTGAACTTTCTCTCCAGAAATAGAATTTAGTGACATCAGGACAGGGACCAAAGCTTCTGCTCCCTTCACCTCCCCTAGGGTGGAAAATGTCAAATCTCCATGCAGACAGCGGGACACTGAGTGTCAGCCACTTTCAGATCACACAGTGGCCTTGGGAAAGCAGTTACCTTCCTGCCTTGTCCGCCCGCCCAGGCTGGGTGAGCGCAGCTGTGAGGGAGGCACGGAAGCTTCCCTCCCTCCGAGCCCTGCTAGTCCGCAAGTGCAGGGGCTCAGAGGGCTGATGATCTCTGGCTGGTGTGCCCACAGTGGGCATGGAACCAGCATCTATAAGGTGATTCAATCAACAGACTGCTCCTCATCTACCTTGTGCCTGCACTGCACTTCCTCAAAATGTTCGGTAGTTTTCTTGCCTTCAAAGGGCTTGCAACACAATGCATTCTCTCTAATTTGCCTTTATGTGTTTGTGAGCAATTATTTGTTTTTCCATTTTTGCAGGACTGAGTAAAATCATGTGGTATTTTTAGGGAAAATTGTTCTGCTCTGCTCCAAACTCAGCAAGATTCACTGGGTTATGTGCCCGTAGCTTCTAGACAAAGTCTGCTTCCCTGCAATGGAAGCAGCAGATCTCTAAGAGCTAAACAACTTGTCCACTACTTCAGAGCTGCAGGCAGTATGGGAGGGAGCCCTCCTCCTGCGCCTCTGCCCTGGGGGTCGCTGATGTTCATCTGGCGCAGCCACGGTGCTGTCTTTCGGTTCGCCCCCTTCCCAGTCCTCTGCAAGCTGTGACGTTTGTTATAGGTGCCTACAACTGGGTGAAAATCCCCTAACAGCGTATTCTGCAAATATCTTTCAATTTATCCCTTTACCAATAAAGCCAGACAAGGTGAGTCCTGTGAAATGCCAAGACTCCGCTGACTGTGGTCTGGTGTATTGGCAAATTGCATCTTCTCAAGTTGAAAAGACAGTTTCTCTTGGTTAATATGTAAGGGAGAAGAATGGCAATGACAGAACTTCCCACAGCTAAAATATTGTTCATCCAGCTAGGACTGAGTTTATAATGGCCCTCACTCCACCAACGCGGGCCACAGCACTGCTGGTGTCTGGGCAGCTTGCACCTGGCTGAGATGGTTCCCTTCAGTACGTGACAATCAGAAACACATGTAGAGCAGACGGTGCCACGAGATACTAAAACAGTCAGATCTAATAATTGAAATCCAAAGTCGGTCCAGTCTACATTAGGTGAAGATGTTAACTTTCTCTGTCCTCAAGGCCCAAGTTGCTATAGAATAAGTATCATTCAAATTGGGGTGAAATGGGCTTCATTTGGGGGGCACACATCTTAGCTGTCTACTTCAGTGACCGTTCACTCAACAGATGCAGCTCACCCCAGGGGTCAGGACACAGAACACCGCATCACCTCAGAAAGTCATTTGGTCCTGAATAGCCAAATCCCGCCCACTCCTGCCACAGGTAAGTTGTTTGTGACTTTTATTACCATAAATTGACTCTGTAGATTTTGAGGGCATAGACTGAGAGCTGCACACGTGTAGGCCTGTGTGTGCTGAGCCTCTGTCTGTCTAGTGACTGCACACCGGTGTCATTCCACTTCAGCAGTAGCTCGTGTTTAACTGTTGGGTAGTTCCCATTAGATGAATGTGCTGTACTTTGATATCCCTTTTTCCCATTAGTGCACATTTGCGGTGCTTTACTTTTGGACCACAATGAACAGTGAGCTTTAGGCATTCTTGTGTGAAATATTTGTGGATAAATGTTTTGCTGCGTTTAGGAGAAAAGCAGCGCTGGAGATTAGAGGGCTGCAACAACATAGGTGTGCATATGAATTTTCAAAACTCCCAGAGTTAGGCCGGGGATATAACTCAGTGGTTCCGGCGCCTGTCTTGCAAGCATAAGGGCCGAGGTTCGATTCCCCGGTAACCACATAACAATACTGGGCGTGGAGACTCACCCCAGCAGCAACCAGTACCACATACCACAGTGCCGGGCGTGGTGGCTCATGACTGTAATCCCAGCACTCGGGAGGCAGAGGCAGGAGGATTGTGATGTGAGTTTGAGGCTGAGCTCAGGGCCAGCCTGAACTACAAAGTGAGACCCTGCCTTAAAAAACCTAAAAAAAAAAAAAAAAACACAACCGAACAAACAAAAACTACCAACAAGTTTTCCCAAGTGGAAGTATTTTGCACTTCCCAAAAGAGCTTAAGCTCTTGAACATCTGGGCAAATATTTGATGCTTTCAAATTTTATAGTTTTAAATATTCAAATTATGGTGTACTTGTACCTCATGGAAGTTTGAATTTGCATTTCTCTTATGATTCTGTAGCTGAAGGACTTTTCAGGTAAACTTTTGGTTATCCTTTATCTTCCTTCTGTAACTTTAAAATAATGTTTCTTGAAATCTTATTATTAATATAGAATTCTTTATCGATGCAGTATAACCTATGTAGTCTTCTTTAGATTTTAGACACAAGCATTTAAAATATTTAGATATAAGGCATTTTAAAAGTTCATTCAGCCATTATTTGAATCAAAGATTTGTTTTCACTTTCTTACTGCTTTGTTTTAAATATATCTACTTAGTTACTTTATAATTAGTATTTTATGTGTTTTAAGAAAATATAGTATAGATTCCAGTTATAAGATATTTCTTTACATTCCTGGTAGAAACTTTCTAGTATTATCATTTACATTGAGGAAAGAATTGGGAATGATCAATTTTTTTCAGAGAACGTATAACAGTATTTTGTATAACAGTATTTTGTGATTAAGAATGGAGTTTCATTAATAAACTCATTTTTATTTCAGGTTCCATTTGATTCATTCTCATGTGGACAACTTGCAAGGCCCAGAGGTGGGAGGAGGAGGGGGAAGGAGATCCAGGGCCGTAAGCACACCCTCCCCAGTCTAGAGGGGGTGTCGGCTCTGGACGGCCACGCGTGGTGCAAGACAGTGGTTGTGCAAGACAGACACTCTGAGGCATATGCACAACGTGGGAGTGTTTGCACGCATGTGTGCATGTGTGTGTGCATGTGCATGTGTGTGTGAGTGTGTGCATGTATAAACTATTCTTATTTTGATTTTATTTGTGTCAATTACAACCGTGTAGTATCATATTGCATCTTCTAGTTCTGTAAAGAAATCAATAACTGTTCTGTGCTACATGAAGCCTTCCAATGTTATTTTTACCACACTCGATTTCATGAACAGAACTATTTCATACTGTAACTCAGACTTTTAGAATGTATTTATTTGTTCATCATAAAAATTAAAAACTATAATGTATAGTTTACTTTTCACACAATTATTTTATAATTTTTAATAATTTTATAATTATAAGATTTGAAAATTAAAGTGAGCATAATAAAGTGTAAAACAGAGCTTCCACATTATGTAATTAATAAGATATATTTAATACAATCCTGTAATCAAAAATCCCATACATCAAATGTTCATTGTTTGGCAGAAAAACAGGGCTAGCCTGGAAACTACTTGTACCACCTAAATGCAAGATATGTGATTAGGACACATTTTGTATCTTTGAAAGTTCAGGTTGCTTCCACCTCTGTGTAATTCACCTTCTATGAGCAGTGTCTGACATGAAACTCCATAAAATTGCTCATTGGTAAATTCAGTGACCAGACCCACAAAATTCCACCATGCCTATGAGACCTTAAACTGAATGGACATGATGACATGTGTATGAAGACTTAGATTAGAATATGAGCTGAGTTATTGATATGCTACATAGACTGGAGGAAATTCATGGATATTCTATTTCTCTTATGTTCCCTATAAATTATAGGGATAAAAAGCACTGAATTGTACATAGTACACATGGAAACCTACTGAATAGTATGGAAAATCATTTGACTTAAATCTTGACTCTTCTGTTAAAATATGGGTAGAAGTCCTTGCAGGTATTTGGTGAGAACACACTTAGATATGTGATACTGAAAATGTTCTGCATTAGCTATTTACATATTAAAAATAAGGGGACAATGTTGAGATTGTAACAAAAAAGTAAGGAAACAAATTTTATGTATATGGGGGGGTGGTAGGGTGGGTAGGGCTATGGGAAAAAATGAGAATTAAGTTGTGTCTTATACTGGTACAAATCCCCATTATGGAGTGCAATCATGATGTGTATATTTAATGTACCAATAAAGATTAAAAAAATAATTATGGTCAAGCATAAAAATCCTGCAAAAACCAGGACTTCCTTCAGTAGGCCTTTTTATTGGGAAATAGAACATTTAATGCCATTAGAATTGACTTTGGTTAACTTACTTAAACTCAACAAAGTGTCATGTACTTGAGCTGTTTGGGGAACAAGTGAGATCCCAGACAAAGTACAGAACAGAAAAACTTGTGCCCGTTACATCCCAAAGACACTGTAATTGGCTTTCTGTGTCCATAAGTGTTTCTGTCCATGTGTTCAATCGACCCTGGGTCAATAATATTTCTAAAAATGCATCTTTCCTGAAATATGAGTGTATGGCAATGATTTACACTATATTAGAAGGTGTAATTAAGCTCAATATGATTTCAGCTACACAGGAGGATGTGTGCAGGTTGTATATGAATATGCTACGAGGGCATGAACAGCATAGAGTTTGGGAATGTGCAGGGATTGTTGGAATGAATGCCCTGTGGGTAGCAGGGATTGACTGTACTCTCAACAAAGTATATGGGACGACTGGCCCTGTATTCAAAAAAGTGTGCTTGGATTCCTATCTCACACCATGCACAAATTCCTTCTCACCGAGATCACGTACATAAAATGAACAAGCAGAATAATAAAGCTTAAAAGAAAACACAGCCATATGTCCTCATAACACAGTTTAAACATTCATTTCTTTGACTGGACGAAACACCAACAAGAAACAACAGACACTAACAAGCTGGACTTCATCAGGATTAGCAGTTTTTGTAATGCAGCAGGTGACATCAAGATAGGGAAAATTTAGCCACATAATGAGAAGCAAATATTAGCAAATGAAGTATCTCATGAGGCCCTCCTCACAACCGGAGATTATAGAGAAAACAACAAAACTAGATTGAAAATTGGAAAGCTTATCTGAATAGACACTTTTCCAAAAATTATACACAAATAGCCAATGAATATGTGAAAAGAACTTTGATATTATTAATCAAAAGGGAAGTGAATTTAAAACCTTACTGAAACATTACTCCAAAGCCGCGAGAGGGGCCATAAGCAGTGAATGACATAATCAGGAGTGGAAGGGTGGGGGTAAACTGGAATCCTCAGGCATTACTTACAGGAAAGTCATATATCAGATTACAGATATTTTAGAAAGTTTTAGAATATTTTACAAATATTTTTCTAAAACAAATATTTTAGAAAAGTTTTACAGTTCTTCATATGGTTAAAATGAGTTATAAGAGCACAGTTTATAAAAGGTAAACTTGGAAGTGGCCTAAAAGCCCACTGAATGAAGAGTGGATGTAAGCAATGAGGTATTTATACATAAGTAAGTGGAATTCTGCCATAAAAAGGATAATTGCAATATTCTTAGGTAAATAGTTCACCTTGAGACCATCACTCTAAATGAAATAAATCAGACACAGAAGCTCAATTTTTGTCTGACTGTTCTTATGTGAGAAACACAGAATAAAAATTAAGAGCAAAATAAAAGATAGAATAGGAACTGGAGAGATATTTTTCAAACGGAAAGGGTGATAAGACACGGAGGGAGTGAAGACGGAGGGGAGGGAGAAGGTATGGAATAAAAATAACTGAAGAAGAAAACCAGACACTGAAGTTTCGTGAGTGCAAGGGGCCCTAGCTGTGGGGGTCGGGGGGAGCAGGAGGGGTTGGAGTTCAGAAAAGCATGTGCATGTGTGTACCTATGACATCTCCCCACTGTAAGTGTGACCATTACGTGTGGTGAATGTGGACCAAAAAACCCCAGGAAAACGCTCATCTATGACCAGAAATTTCTCTCTTAACTTTCTATCTAAAAGATTTAAAAATTTACACAGAAAGGACTGTGTAGCTATTGATAGTGGCATTATTCCTAAGACTGAAAATGTGGAAGCATTTGAAGCACCTGTAGATGAGCGCAGGATGAATCAGGTCTGGCCCAGATGCCCAGTGGCAAGGACCGTCTGAGACATACCCACACACCTCATGGAAGACAAGACCATGCATGGGAGCTCACTCCGTGTCCAACCCGGGCAGGTGCAGGTAGAGAGCAGAGTCTTTATAGCAAAGCAGTTGTGACACAAGACACGACTTGTGTGAGGATGAAGATGCTCTGCTGTTAGGGTCGGCGGTGCCGAACAATGAGGCAAGGACAGAACGACCAACTTCTTGCACAGATTAAATGAGTGAACTTTGGAAATGACATAAATTTGTGTTTGAAAACATGTCAAGTTTTTTTGTATGCTGTTCCCATAAAAGATATTGCTATTGTGATTAAGAAAAACATTCGAAGCTGGCCTCACCTTGCCAGTCCTGGGGGATCCGTATCATACAGGCATGAGACGAACCTGACCAGCCTGCTGTCATTGCCCACTTCACTAGTGTTGCTGTTCATCAGAATAGTTCTCATTGTGCTCCACACCGGTGTCTGCGTATGCTTGTGGATATATTTAATTAAATATTTAATGTGTTTTCAAATAAATCTCCATCTTATACCTTAAATGTATTTTTCATTAAAATTGACAGCCTAATACATACGCATCCACTTTATTTCAGTGAAATGCAAGTGAGGTCACTGACTAGGCTCGTTGGGGAATATATTTAGCAGAAGCATTTTGCCACCTGCTTAAGAAGAGAAATACAAAGCTATTTTAGGATGCAATTCTCCAACTATTTATATAATTTTAAGCCCTTAGTAATAAAGCAATCATGAGTTTGTCACTTACTACTTCACCATGACACTTCAAAACTCAATAAAATACAACTCGATGATTTTCTTTAATTTATTTTAATTAAAAGACATCCCATGAGGGCTGCAGAAATGCTTGAAAGTTTAAAGTTTTGCTCCCTTTGCTACAAATAAAGAAATGCTCCCTCTATTCTTCCATTAGGTGAAGTGCACTTCTGAGCATCCACATGGACCCAAGTTGTGTCCAGGGTTTAAAAAGAATATTTTGTCATGATAAAGGAAAATACAAAATTGGAACAGGCCTACCAATGAACGTCTCAACTAGAGAAAGTGCTAATGACAATCTG
Organism: Petromus typicus; assembly: GCA_004026965.1. Taxonomy (NCBI): domain Eukaryota; kingdom Metazoa; phylum Chordata; class Mammalia; order Rodentia; family Petromuridae; genus Petromus; species Petromus typicus. Next base: position 42,581 of record PVIR01005578.1, on the reverse strand, counting down.
GTGAAGTCTGTATCATTTCCTTTGTAATGATAAATAACCCAGAGAAACCAAGAATATTTCCAATGAAGAAAATGTCGGAAGGATTTTTATATCTGTCTCTATAAATGTGCTGCCACTTCAGGCAAGAGCTTCATCTTGGAGTCCATCATGTCTCAAGCAATGTGCAGTCTGTCAGTTTTAGAAGTATCATTTGTTGAGTGAATCGCATATGCCAATCCTTGCCCTACATGCTTGGCACGCAGTGGGTCCCCACTGTATACATTTTATATTTTGGCAGAATGAATAATGACTCAAACAAACAGCTAATTAGAGAAGAAAAATGTGAAAGATAAGCCAATCATTAGAAATGAGCTAAGGAGTGAAGGGGCAATTTTCAAAGAGCTGATGATCAAGGTAGCCAGGTGGAATTTGTTATTAATGCAGAGGCTCCTGGTTAATCAGAAGAGGCTGAGCATGGAAGCTCTGGCGCCAGGGGGTGGATGGGCTGGGAAGGGAAGCTCTTCTGTCCTACATGAAGGAAGAGGACCCTCAGCTAGCCGGGTGCATGCACCTTAGTCAGCAAGCTTGAGCATGTAGCTGAGGGCGGCCAGTCTAGTGTCACTAGCTCGTTTATCACAACCAGGAGTTTTAATTTTGTTCAATTTGAGACTGGAAGCTTGTCCAGAACTGACAAGATCTGACATATATAGAATGTCTTTCTGCATTGAGACTAAGAGAAAACCACTGCAGCTACCAAAATTAGTGTGGTGACCAGCTACTCTGCTACTTAGGGTAAGAATATCAGTAATGGTGGAAAGATAGATCATTCAACTACCTTAAATATGAGTTCAAGGCATTTTACTTAGCAAAAGGAAAAGACTAGAATGCAATTTTTATGTTCTGAGCACAATTAAACACTAATTTGTGTTCCAATAAATAGTATTTTAAGTCTACAGTGTAAATTAACGGCCATAAATGTTAATCTGGTCAACCCAGTGGATTATGAGACTCAAGGAGAGGTAGTGGGATTTGATGTCACTAACCTCCTCAGTGCTTCACTCGGTGGGATATTCAGAGGTAGACCGTGGCTGGAGGAAGGGCACCAGGGGGTTTGACCTTGGGAACTGTGTCTGGTCCCTGCTCACTTCCTGTCAGTCCCCTTCCCCTACACTTTGCTTCACAGATGCTATGAGTTGATAAGTTTTCCTCCACCATATTTTCTTTCTGCTTTGGAATCAGCCAACTGATCACAGACCGGAAGCTATGAAACCATGGGCCAGAGTAAACGTCTTCACTTTGAAGATGCAAATATCAAGTGTTTCTTTTAACCATCTCTGGGAAAGTTGACTCATAGAGAAGATTGTTACCAAACTGGCAGAATTGTTGTGGTGACCATTCCAGATGATATTCAGAAGCATTCGGAAATGGTTTGCCAGGATATTTTGAAAAGGTTTGGAAGTATGGACTACCGAACTTCCATAATGCTATAAGCACAGCTTGATTCATAATTCTTTTTTTTTTTTTTTGTAGTTTTTTGAGACAGGGTCTTGCTTTGTAATTCAGAAGCCTGAAACCACTATGTAGCCCAGGTTAGCCTTGAACTCATAGCAATCCTCCTGCCTCTGCTCCTGAGTACTGGGATTATAGGCATGAGCTGTTGTGCCTGGCTGATGCATAATTCTTGTCAGGACCCAGAAAAAAGATTTCTAATAGGACTATGGACAGTAAATGCAATGCTCAGGAAGTTTCGTTAGAAACAAGGCTTCTACTGGAAATTTGTCTACAGCCAATATGTGTTACTTTCTGGCAAATAAATTGTTCATATTTTCTTCATGCCCCGTAATTATGTGAGGTTAATTTAAAGGTGAAAAACTGATTGATATGGTCATAGAAATTTTAAGGCAGTCCAGTGATTAGGTCATGACATAAGTACTGCTCCCCACTCTCAGCCCAATTTATGGTGAAATTTGAAGACAAAAAGAAGAGCAGATATGTTTGAAAAACTTTCAATTTGACTAGAAAATAAAGACATATAAATCTGAGGCCAAAAGAGGTAAGCTGCTGAAGGGATCAGCGCCCTTAAAAATAAACTCAGTTCTTTCGAGCAGGAAAAGAAATATTATTTGAGGGCATCTCAGGAATCAGCAAGACCTAATACACTGTAGGCTCAAAGCTGCAAGAGTATAAAGTTTTAATCTGAGAAGAGTTCTTCTGCTCCCTGTTTGAGAAAGGCCACCTAAGAAACTCATCACTCAGGATACATTTCACCATGCTCGACATCCAAACGGCCAGGAATCGCTGCTGACATGATACCAGTGGCCTCGCTACTGCTTGGGATGATGGGCTATGATGGCACTGTCCAGAAGATGCTGCTCTTCTGTGCATGCAGCCTCAGAACTGGGCGTCATGGAGGCCTCTGACAAGTTCCCGCCTGCTGTGCAGTCAAGAAGGGTGTATTCTTTTTTTTTTAATTGAAATATTTATTTGGTAATTACATATTCACAGCATGATTGCATTCCACAATGGGGATTTGTACCAGTATAAGACACAACTTAATTCTCATTTTTTCCCACAGCCCTACCCATCCTAACCCCCATACACATAAAATTTGTTTCCTTTCTATTTTGTTATAATCTCATTATTTTCCCCCTCCACCCTATTTCACTTTGAGTATTTTCTATTTCACAACATTTAACATACAATTCGAGAACTCATTTACATCTTTATTTTCTCATACCAGAGAAAAGATGTGATATTTACCCATCTGTGCCCTATTTATTTCACTTATGAGGGGTGCTCAAGGAAGGGTATATTCTTGTCCTGACCCTTCCCTTCCCTTTTCTCTCTGCTTCCAGGAGGCCATGGATCGAGCACCTCTCCTCCACACCGCTTTCCCCATGTTGTCTGTGACGTGGAACTGGCTGACCTGACTGTGGCTAAACCATCAGCCAATGTAAACATGCCCTCCTTTGAATTTTTAGTGTTAAGTAGTTTGTCCCAGCAATGGAAGGGCAAATATATAAGGTATCAAAATAATACAGTCTACTCGGCATAATCAGTTACATGGATTGTGATAGATCTTGAATTCAAGGTCAAACCACACTGGGATTTCTTTCAAATTACGGAGTAATACAGATATTTTCCCCCCAAAGTGGAGTAGATTGCCTGATTTTCATCCTGCCTAATGCAATACTCAGCTTAATTCCTTGGGTGGTAGTTTCTATGAAGTCAATTCTGAAAATTAAAATGATAACCAATACACCTGTGGCAGCTCTGTGACTCTTGCAAGCTTTGAGTGCTGTCTCAGCCTCACAGGGATTGAGGACATTTGGAAATGTCAGCCACCCTGACGGATACTCCAGGAAGGCCAGGCAGCAGCACCTTGGTGTCCTGAGTCCAGGCACCAATGTGACTACACCTGCTTAAAATGTTATGGAGATGCAAATGTCTGTGACCCCCAAAGAGCAGTGATGCTTCAGCTTTGTGTAAAATCAGGGAACCAGCTACGCACGTTAGCAACCTTAATCTCTGCAGTACGCAGTGAGAGAAGTCATCTTTCTGTTGCTCTGCTCTGTTAGAAAAATTGAATTTGAAATTTGAGTAAGAGTATAAATGTAATGGTTTGGATCTAGATGCCTCCCTTACGCCTTGTATACTTACAGGTGTGGCTTTTTGGTGGTGGCTGGATCATGGGTGCTTCATTCTGGATTAATCCACGGATTGGTTTGGGGTAGTCTTGGGTGTGGCTGTGTGGATTGACTCAAGAAAGAAGCCCAACCCTGGGTTTGAGCAGCATCAACAATTAGTCCCATCGCTTGGGCTGAATATAGAGGGAAAGGAGAGCTCACTGCTCCTTCTTTCTGCTCAACCTGTCACCGACTATTTCTCCACTGTGATGATTCGCCATCACACTGCCTGCCTTGGAGCTGAATATAGACTAGGGCCTCTACCAGCTGAGCTGAAGCAAACATTTCCTCTTTAACTTGCAAGTATCAGGCATTTTGTCTCCATGATAAGAATGTAATGAGGACAGATTTTGTTCACAGAGACTGGTGTTGCTGTGATACTACTTGGCCAACTGATACAGGAGCCGTTGGGACTGGCTTGCGGGAGTAGACTGGGCAGGATGGGATGAAACAATCCTGGAATTCTCTGAGCTGAACTCATGTGAGATTCTGATTGGAACTCGGAAGACTTGAATGTTGGCTGAAGTGCAGTTGGAGAAGACCAGGCTCAGGGGGTTTCATCTGGAAAGAGGGACTGCATTGATAACTGGACTCCAGACCTGTTTTGGTAGAAAGCTTGTCTGCATTTTGCTCATGTTCAGAGCCATGTAGGAAATAGAGTACAGCCAGTGGACTAATTAATCTGGCAAAGGCAGTGTAATGTCTACACAGTGGAATAACTATAGTTGAGGGCTTTCAGCTGACTAGCATTGAAAATAAGTGAATGGCCTAATAGAATGTTTTAAAAAGTTATATGTTAGGTCAGAAAAAACTTTACTGCTTCTGGTAAAGTTGTAGCTTGCAAAGATGAAATGGAGAACAACTTGTTCATTGAAGAAATTGCAATAAAAGGCCACGAATTTTGGAAGAGAACAATAGAAAAATGACTTGAGGACATCACAGAACTATTGGATTCTACCACTTTGCAGTGTCAAAATTCAAAGGTGGAATAATTTGGTTTGAGGAGAAGCTCCAGAACGCCATATTCCAGAACACGGGTAGCCTAGAGAAGTTGTGCCTCAGGATTAGGTGTACAGCAATCGGCATTCCAAGCCCTGGATGCCTGAAGCCAGTGAGAAGGAAATATAGCTGTAGCTCCAGCTGGCAGCGGACCTTGGCATCATTCACATGGTGCAGGTTTTAGGTATACGTGGGATGTAAGAAGACTTCCACCCAGATTTGGGGTGGAGAGCTGGGAGGCCAGGCAGTGTGCTCCTGCGAGGCCAGTGTGTGAAGCCAAGGTGCCATGGAGCCCCCAGAAGACTGGAAAGTCAGGAACCTGGGTTATCTGAGGAAGGTCTCAAGGAGGGTACCAAATGGCCAAGTGAGAAGCCACGAGAGCTATGACCATCAGAGCACCACAGGGGCAGAAACTCCCCAGACCTTTGGAATTCCCGTCTGGCCATGCATTGCTCCTCACGCTCCACATGGAAGGGTGGGATTTAATGTGCGCCTTGCTGGATTTTGTTCTTGCCTTGTCCCTATTCCTTTCTTTGACCCTATTTGTATCTTTTAGAATGTGCCATTATAAATCTGAAGTGTTTAACTTCTTTTTATCTTTACAGAGGTTTGTGGCTAAGGGTTTATCTGACATCTCAGAGAAGATTTTGGACTTGGACTTTTCAGCAAACCTGAAATTGTTAGAATTTGACAATTCTTAGATGGAATTCAAAGGGACAGGGAGGTTCATCGCTTGGCTTTCTTCCTGCCCGCCAAGGACTGTTTCTTCTCTGTGATGCCCTCTTGCCATGCCACCTTTTCTTTTCTGACTCTGGACAGAAACTAATACAAACTATGAGCCAAAATAAAGCCTTCCTCTTTTAAACTGTGGGTGTTGGGTATTTTGACCCAGAAGTGCACCAGTAACTGAGTCAATAAGCAATTAGCAAATCTTGAGATGTTTTATCTACTAAACTTTTACACAGAACATTCTAGGATGGTCAAACTAACTCAACTAGTAGGAACAACTTAATCTAGTAAAGTGTCAAACTGGGTCAGTAGTCATTAGGATTTACTCTGGTGGTAGTTATGTACTCTAATTATCAGAAAGACTGGATTGATCTGGTTAACTGAACAGTTTAATGCCACTTCAACAGTTCCAACCAGAACAGAAGGCACTTTCAATCTTTAGTCAATAGAAACTTCAGCAATCTCTACAGTGTGCCTGAGAAATTACACATTCAGCTTGGTACTGGACAAAAAGAAAAGTAACAGGAAGTGATTAAGTCGGGAATATTACCAAGCCCTTTATGGTAACTCAATACTGTGCTTAGCAAAGAGTGATTTAAATTTTTTTTTTCCATATGTGTAATGAAAGGCAAAGATCATCAAGCCAGAAATGTCAAGTTATCTTTGAAACATGAGTGCAGTGTTACCAGCACGGAGCTTAAGTATATACTAACGATATGTTAATTGGTTAATTGCACATTTTAATAACAGACTTACAAAGCCATATTTCCTTTATGTTTAAATAACATAATTGTGTGTCGGTGTGTTTTCAGTCAACACTGGGATATTTTCACCATGTACATGTCACTATGTAATTAAGTTTGGCTTTTTTTTCTTGAGCTCTAGTTGATGCTCGTGTCTTTGTGAAACAGAAGTGATCCTGAGCCAGCTATTTTTGTTCTCTCTCTGAGATACCTCACATATCACTCAGGCTCATAGAAGGATGGACAGACTTGCTGGGGAGCAAGTGAAATTACCATCCAGCCCCAGCAACGTGGGTCCAAATCTGTCCCTTGCTGAGCTATTAATTAGAGACAATACAGGTGGCCCTTTCAGGCTTCGTGGCCTGCAAATCATCATAAAAGGTGCCATTTATTCCTGTGCCACTTGAATACTTTGCCAGTGCCTCGCTTGCGAGCTCTATTTTTAAGTGGCCTTTTCTGCAGAAGGTACAGCAGTTGTTGGAGGGAACGGTTTGATTACAGAAGATGTGTCAGCCTTCAGCCCGTCACTCAGGAGACTGTCTCTGGAATCATCTAAATGCTCTTCAGAATGGAAAAGAGGTACGTGGCCCATTAAAATCACTTTCCCAAGGACATCTGTTCCCCAAAATAAACCATGAGATACATAAAACGGCTTCACATCATGATCACTAACTTACTAAGGGTAATGAAGCTGGTCTTGGTTGCACTCCTGCTAACTAGAGACTCTTAAGAAAACACAAATATTGGAAATATGATATTTTTGTCTAATCATTTGACTTAATATTTGCATTTATTATCACAGGCAAATTTTATCTGTGCAAAAAATAAACTTTAGTGTTACGAGTCTTCAGAAAGTTATGCTTCTGTCTTAAAGTACTGACAAGGTTAGGAGGCCTCCGTGACAATGGTAAAAAGGGTACGGCCACACCACATTGACAAGCTGCGTCACCTGAGTGTGCCAGAAATAATCACTGGGTCCTCTCCTACTCTTTTATTAAACTGTACTGCATCAGAGACCCTTCCGACACCAGCAAGTTTAGATCTTATGTTTAGATTCCCTTGCACTAGACACCCTAGAAATCTCCAACATTCTCCAACATTCTTTCTTCAGTGCTGCTTCCAAGCTGATGACATGGTTGTTTCCTATAATGTGTAACTTAGTTCAGAATTGGAAACTTTTGAGAAGTTTGTCTGTGGGCAAAGGAATTCATTTTCAAAGTGAAGCCCCTGTCCATCCGTCGCAAGAACTCAGGAGCAGAATCCAGGATTCCAGGCTCCTCGGAGTGAACTCTCCCTGCACTAGCTCGGTGACGCACCTTGTAGTCTGTGCATCCATCAATGGGGAGAGCAGATGAGACAGTGTTCACAGAGAAAGTTCACTGAGAGCACAAGGAGCAACATGCTCTCACCTTCCATCTCTTCTGAAAAGTCAGCCAGCCCTCAGCAGGCAAGAAATCTGCCCATGAGGAATGGTGAAAATATACCCATGACTTTATAAAGTCGTCCAGGGGGTCTTTACTCAGGCTTCCTTGTGGCACAGGGTTAAGGAAAATGCCAGTAAGGGAAGACGCCAGTGACGCAATACAGGGGCAGAGTATTTTACCCTAACTGTGTGGCACCCCAGAACCCGACACTATCTTGTGGCAACATCCCTGTGTAGAGCCCTTCCCTACATAGAAACCTATCCAGAGCTGCAGGGTGCCAGGTATGTCTCTGTGACAGTTGCCCCATGTTCTGTGGCCACGTGTCCATCAGACTGGCCCATCAGACTGGGGCCTCCTGTCCCTGTTCTGCAGATCCCGAGACACCACCAACAGTGCCAGCTGGATTCCACGCTGATCTCTGAGAGGTGGACACGCCGCTTCTGAGTTTACAGGGAGTTTGAGTCCTCTGCCCCAGAGCGCAGGAGGCCTGTGTGACGGCACATAGCGCACTGGCACTTGGCTGTGGCACTTAATGAAGGACTGGGATTGGGTAACGTGGGAGAACTGACGAGTGGGCACCGGGGGCACACTCGGGGCACAGGGGGAGGGAAGCCCCATGGGTATAAATAGCTCTTATCAAAGGCAGTTACATCTGCTCAGCTGAGCTCAGTGGAATGAGACTTCAGTGAGCTGGACAGTGAGACCTGCTGTCCTCTCTGACCTGGGTCCAGCCTGGCTTTCCTGAGGACTCTGGTGCTACAGGAGGGCAGCACAGTGCAGGAGTCAGTCCCGGACAAACAGACCCAGAGCACACCTAAAAATTTGCTACTCGAGGACTCCCCCTGTGGTACCACAGCCCTGCATTCTCTGTGCACACCCCTGTTTTGCGCAATCACAAGCTAACTTTGACCCCAAATCTGTTCTGAAGTGGGTTTTTCTACAGTTTCCGCAAAGAACACAGGAATGGAGAGGAGACTGCACAGCTGACTGAGCTGCACCTAGGAGCCTGCGTGGGGTGAAGGAGCTGCTCAGGGCATCTGGCGGCCCCAAGTCGTGTTCATCTGCCCAGAAGTCCAGCGGAATCGGGCTCTGAGGCTGTACAGACACCAGCAGGACGTGCTCCTATCAAGGGTCTCAGTCCATGCTGCCCGCACTGGCAGAGAGTGTGGGCCAGCTCTGCAGGCTGCCCTCCTCTTGCCACCCCACCTGCCCACTCCAGCTGGGCCTTCTGCTCGGCTCCCAGCCTTGCCATGCTCTCCCATTGTCCTTTGCTGAATCTCCATTTCTACTTTGTGGCCTGTTACCCCCTGGACATCCGAGCACAGCGAGGCTTTGTAGACCGCTCTAGTCAATACTCTTGTTGATGCATATTTGTTTATTTGTTATCACCATTTTCCCCCTGTGGCCTCACTTCATGGGATTAAAGACTGAGAGCTTTGGTTTATCTCTGCAACAAAATTAGGAGAGTCTACCTTGTTCCTGGAGAATGCGGGCCTCAGTCTGCATGATCGTCAAGCCCTCTGGATCGCCTCTTCCCCGATGTGATATCCTCAGCCTGTGGCTGAGTCAGCATGCCGTGAGGGTGGGAACACCCTCCTGGTCGCTCCCCCGGACTGCTGGCTCAGCCTTTCTCAGGTGCTGTCATGAGTTCTCTGACACGTGGCCACGGAACATGGGGCAACTGTCACAGAGACATACCTGGCACCCTGCAGCTCTGGATAGGTTTCTATGTAGGGAAGGGCTCTACACAGGGATGTTGCCACAAGATAGTGTCGGGTTCTGGGGTGCCACACAGTTAGGGTAAAATACTCTGCCCCTGTATTGAAAAGCCATGACCACAGACTTCAGGAAAAGTGGCCAGAGAGCCAGTGGTATCAGCACTATGCCATATTTTCTCTTTAAATCTATGCGAATTGGCTTTGGTACAATCAGAAGTTTTACCTATTCAGGAATGAACCAACTTATTTGATATAGGAAAAATAACGACCGATTATGATGACCCATGATTACTCCTTCCTTCACTAGTCAGGCTGCCACAGTGATGTCTACTCGTTACTAAGCTCACTGACTGAAGCGTGTCCTGGTTCGTGGTGAGCACCCTGCTCACCATCACAGGCTAAGTCTCAGTGATGCTGAGGCACACGCTGTGTGTACTGCGATGGCACAGGAGAAGGGGGTGCCCTGGCTCTGACGCTGGAGAGACTTTGGCAAGGACACAATGGTGCCTTGGTTCACAAGCTCAATTCTCTGCTTCATTCTGGTCACAGACCGAATCGTATTTCGCCATCCGACAACAGTGAGGCTGGCCCTGAATACGGTCTGGCTTTCGTCCACCGTGGTTTGTCACTGGAATCATAGAACCCAGTTACTGCTATACTATGATAAATTCTGGTGTTTCCTTTTGTTCCTCTGATTTTACAGGAAAAAGACCAAACACACTCAGACAAAAATACCAGTTACAGTAACATTGTTTCTCCATCTTGAAAGCCAAAATGAGGTTCAGGAACCATTATGCCCCACGTGAAGGAACCTAGTGTGTTTTAAGAATGACGAGTGGGCGCTGACCGCAGGGATAGGGAAGCCCCATGGCCGGCGATGGGCTGAGCCCTGGGGGGAAGGGGCAACTCCCTTCATCCTGTCCTTCACTGGGGTCCCCCAAGGCTGGCGGCTGGACAGGTCTCTTCAGGGGGACTTGCTGGGTTTTGTGGCCTGGAGTTTTTAGTTCATGAAACTTGAGGTGGGAGGAGGGAGGAGGAAATGAGTCAGAACAGGGGGCGGCAGGAAGCTGGGCTGCCCCGAGCCTGCTGCGGTCGGTCTCACCTGCCTTGGAGCTGTCCTGCACAGCAAAGCCAGCAGGGGGCATTGTGAGCTTTGGACTCTCATCTTTTGAGCCACGAGACCGTTATTCTCACCCAAAGTTTGGGGAGTGTGCCGGTGGTGTCTTTATCCATGAGATGGGGTACTGACACTCACCCCGTGTCAGCGCAGATCCATGCAATGGAAGATGTGAAGTAAAACCATGACTTCTGGCTCGATGGGTCCAGCTCCTGGCAGGGGATGGATCCCAAATTGTAGTGCAGATCTCTTCAGTGCAAGGGCAGAGTGTCCCAAGGTGACCCTTATCTGTCACATATGTATGTAGCTACCTGAAGTGATTACCAGTGTGATGAGACTGTGAACTCTGACCAGAATAATCCCAGTAGTTTTAAGGTAGAAGAAGAATATGTATGAGAATGAAAGGCTGATGTGAACTTGGGATTCCCACAGTTAGACTTATGAACAGTGAAAACCACTAGCCTGCTAGAACTTAAGCAACGGAACTAACAGATTATTACAGCTGTTGAACTCTGTATGTGTTTATAATTGTGCTTGTTCTGCTGTACAGCGTTTCTTAGAAAATGGTTTATTTCATTTCAGACACCTTTAATTTGGGTGTCTGGTTTTATATATAATGTTCATCTACTTTTTCCCCACAGACATCTCATTTTGTCAGCTGTGGGCACCTTACCCTATATAAGGGGCCTCTGGTTGTCTGCCTGGTAGGTCCCAGTCCTCTGGAGTGCCACGGAGTTCCATCTACAGGGAGCGGCTGGTCTGACACAGTGAACGCCTGGCTCTCTCCAGGCGGTGAGCAGGGCCTCTGTGGTGGGTATCTGGTTCTGTCCAGAGTGAACACCTGGACTCCACAGCGAACATTTGGTTCTATTCGTGGCGTACCTCTGGTCACACCCATCACGGACAGCAGTTCTGGAGAGGTCTGTGGACAGTTTGGTAGTAGGTTTCCCTGGCTTTTCACAGAGAATTCCTTTTTTCTTCCTCTCTGTGTTGCTGGGTCACCCAACCACACCCAAGGCACAGGGGCTACAACCCAGAATGCCACAGCCTGCTCTAGGCCGCCTCTCCATGGGGCAGCCTGTGACCCCTGTGACCACTGCACCCTCAGTGCTGATGCCAACAGTCAACACCAAGTGCCTGGCTTGTTTTTGAAGAAAAAGTTGGGCTTTCTTCTCTTGCTGGCTTTGAAAGAGCAAATGTGAGTTTTGCTGCTGGGTACAGTTCTGTCATGCAGAGGAGAGAAGGAACGTTCCAGAACCAAAGCTGAATGGACTGGGCAGCAGGAAGGAGGCCATGCCCACACAGCCTCAGGCCCCTCAGAGCACCTGTGACCTCCTCCTGCAGCTGGGGTCCTGGGAGCGCACAGCTTTACTGAGCACGTGAAATAGAAACCACCCTAGGGCTGGGGATTTAGCTCAATGGTTCCAGCACCTGCCTCTCAAGCACAAGGGACCAGGTTCAATCCCTGGTGACCACATACCACAGTGCCAGGTGTGATGGCTCAGGCCTGTAATCTTAGCACTTGAGAGGCAGAGGCAGGACCAGCCTGAACTACAATGCAAGTGAAACCCTGACACAAAAAACTAAAACAACAACAGTAAAAACCCAGAAATCACCCTACTGGGACACATCAATAAAAGTCAGGGAAGGTCAGTTCTTATCTTAGCCTGAGGTGCCCAGGAAGAGCCCTGAGGCACAGATGGACTGATTAAATGAACGACTGATTAGTTGGCCCAATGGTTAGTGGGAAATTTCATTAAACATCTGAAGGCTTCATTAGTCTCTGAGCCGAGTCACTGAAACCCGGTATAATTCCCTTAGCACATGCACCTGTGGGACTGTGCACTTTTGTACCCATGCACTTTTGTACCCATGGCTGTCTTCCGTTCCCAAGGCAACGATGCCAGCGTGAGACCTGATTGGTTGTGACTCAAAGATCCGCCCAGGTAATAATGACTCAGGCACAGGAGACATACAAAGGGAACCCAAAAGTCGAAAGCACGCATGATGTGTTTGGGGGTCGCAATCCCGAGTGTGGATCTCTAGCCACCTCCCATGGATGTAGGATGCATGGCAGGTACTCCTGAGCCATCGGTGCCAGACGGTGAGACACTTACATGAAGGGAAGCAAAAAGGTTTTGATTAAAATGCTTAGCAATGATGCTGCGACTCGTGTAAAATAAGACACGATCCCTTTGTAATGGCTCATATTTTCCTCCACACTACAAACCAGCCTGTGGGAAATGGCTCAGAGTCAAGCTAAACTCTGGCCTCCGAGTGTAAATGCCTCATGGAGAGCCCAAGCGAGAAGTGCCTGAGCTGTCGGTCTGCGTGTTCACGGGCCACGGCGGCCGTGGAGTTAAAGAGGAGACTGTGCAGTCCGCAAACGGCAGCGGGAGTGGTGTGCAATCTCGGCGGAGTCACAAACACCTCGCCTCTGCACGCTTGCTGTTTTAATTAGCCAAGGGTCAATCAACGGTAGCCACTGAATTAACTGTCTTCCCTTTGAGGTTGCTGAGAGTTTTGAAGCATCTATTCAATCAGTTTCGAATTAGCCCAGTAGGAGCAGTTCAGTGACGTGCCAAGCCTTTCGTGGCCACAGCAGTGTCTTTGTCCTTTTTGATAACGTCAGGCATCCATCACAGCACAGCAGAGAGGCGGCACAATTTCTTGGGAGGAAATTTAGAATGAACTCTGAGGTTACTTACCAGAGAGTGGTGACAGGACCTCAGAATTGAATGGGGAAGAAAGGCTGGGATAATAATAAAATCCTATTTTAAGCTACTTTTCATTTCTTAAATGGAGACTTTTACATAAGTTCCCTCTAAAGTTGCAACACAGCTACATGTCAGAAGGACTCATGACATAAATTTGCTTTAGTTACACGAAATTGTCAATGTGAAAGAAGGTGAAATTTTGGTGTTATCATTAACAGAACAGACCAAATTATAATTATATGCAAATATGCAGACATAGTTCATTACACAAGTATTCAATGTACGTGGAAAACATCATAGGATTAGATATGTCAGAAGTAAATTTAATTATACAAATGCTTTATGTAAGTAAATATCTAAGAGACCAAAGAAGGTTCTATTTTTCTTGTGTAATAAAACCCTTTCAGTCCTGTAAGGGTGGAGTTCAACAGCCTCATACATATTAAAATTTTGTATTTACTCTAGCACAGGCCATCATAAAAGTGAAAGGTGGGCCATGTACAGACAGGAGAATGCACCAGGCGGAGTAAACCAGCGCTCTCCAGCGGTAACTGGAATGGGCGGAGGTGAAGCCCGAGACACAGGCCTGAAATCTAGCTCTTTCGTCAGAGCACATAAGAGCAACAGGAGGCAGAGTGAGAAACGAGCCACGGCTCCCAGTAGCACCGTGCCCTCAGCCCAGGGGTGGCGATCCTTTTAGAGATTTCAACGCCACAGGTTGGCAACCACGCTTAATTTGCCAAACAGAAATGAGGCTCTGCTTTCACTCAGCTCTGCAATCCGCCATCCGAGCCAGGAGACCTTCCTCCTTCTGCTCAGCCGTTTTGCTGAGCAGAACCTGCTGCCTGATGTTCCTGTCTCCCTCCATGCACCTGAGGCCAGCGTTTGGCCAGCTGCCGAGAGAGATCAACTGGCACAGAGCCGGGCCTCTGCCAGCCACACGGTCCTTGCCGGGGACACCCGGCACTCTGGAGACGCCTTCAGTAGGGGTGACTGTACACGAGGCCGTAGAGGCCATGGCAGCTGCGGGGGACAGAGGCCAGGCAGACCCTGCAGTGAGAGGCGATGGCCAGATGCTTCCGCAGCTACTTCCTGTCTGGGGCTGGAGGCCCCGTTTTACACTTAAATCCACAACTCATATTCTGATGTCGCGTCCACCATTCTTTTCTATGTTTTTCCTCTTTGTGATAACTTCATAGTGACTCCAATCCTATGACAAACTATTTCCCACCGGGTTGACTCCTTATACAATCATTTAAATAATAGAAAAAATAAATTAAGAACCCTAAACACTTTCATTGCTTGTGAAGCTGGTCATAGAATGCTATTTGAAAATGACTTGAAGCAAAAAATAAAATAAAAAGTTAATTAGCTGCATGTTTAAATAAAAGTAGTCCCATGACGTGTCTACTATATTACACTCTCCTGAATGCACAATGGAAGGAAAGAATGCCGAGAAGTACAGCGAATGCCCCTGATATCTGTGGAATGTATTTTCTAGAAGATGATCAAAAACAAAGAACATCACATTTAATATTTTTCTCAGGTATCCTGGTGAAGGGCACTGGCCTTATGTTTCCATAGATACACATATATTTAGTCTCCTACTTCCCTCTTTTATTGGGGGAAGAGAGTATTTGGAGGTTGCTGACAAAAGCCGAGCACACAGGAGTGGCCTACAGAGAAGACAAGGAAAAGCTCCCCCACCCCTACAGACTTCGCAGTGTCTTGTCTCAAGAGCACATAGGGGCTAAGGAACCCCATGAAAATTTACAGTGAATTAATTTGAAATGAATTAAAATGAATTATGTTTGTGGAGTAAAACACCAGCAGAGTTTCCAGTCCCACACGTTTCTGTGTGGTTTCAAAAGGTAACTAAATATGTGTGGGGTCATGCGGAAGCATGGAGACCTCAGTATTACAGTAATACGCTTCTGTTCACGAACAACTGGGTTCGAGATCAGAAAAGTCAGGCATAGATCTGCTTCTGCTCATGAGCTCCATCCTAGGTGATGGACACAACTGTGGTATTTCCTCAGAATCATGGAGCAAGTCAAGTTCTTGAACCGAGGTGTCACGATGTCACACGAAATAAATGGGAAAATCATTTATATTTTCAGAAAAATGAAGAAGGCTTTGGAGTGAAATAAAAGTTGATAGGATTCTGAAAGGTTTACAGCGTCTGGGCTTACTTTCAACAAAAATGTCTTGCACTGCACAGTGCAGCCTCATCATGGAGGGCGCGCCGTAGCTCTCCAGACCCACCCGCCCCGCTGCCCGGCTTTGAACTACAGACTGGCACACAGAAGGGGGAAGGTCCTACAGTCACATTGTTCCTTTGATCCAGGCAGCAAGTGATGGACGTGTCTCAAAAGGCCGACTTCCTGCCTTTGAATCACAGCATGTGGCAGCAAAATGAGAGGCACACTTATTAACTGAATTATCATCAAGAGTAAATGTGAAGAAGCAAAAGAAAGATAAGTCATTAGATTAGAAATTCCATTTGTGCTTCCAAAGGCCTTCCTTGATAAAAAGACACAAATTCAAACTTCAAAATGTGAATGAGATATTAGATTACACGGGGCTATTTCTCTTTAAGAAAAATATTGCATTTTTGGGCTGCATTTTCTTCTCTTTGCTTCTGACACTTAAATAATAGTAAATATAATGTAGATCTCTACTCAGTAGCAAGGGGGACACAGCAGCAATAGCGCAAGTGATCACAAAGACACGGATGTGACAAACACCAAACTCTGAGGGGTTTCAATGACATACTGAAGCACTGTATCTGTAGATGGCGTTTGCCTGAGCCCTGAGGAGTAGCATCCTCTCTGCTCCGGTCCTGTGGACTGCTCTTGAGGGACAGAGCGCCTTGCACCTGAGAGCTGGGTCCTTTGCCTTTTGTCCTTTGCCCCTTGCCCTTCACACTTTGTCCAGAGTCCTTTGTCATTCACCAAAACCCAAGTCTTCACCTCAACAAAAGCCACATGGAAGGAGTATTGCTTTTTCTTCTCAGAACTAGGATGACCACATTTTACAAGTGGAGACAGCGTTGTATTTGATTCTAATTATTATGCACTTATTTCTCTAAAGTTAGGCTGCATTTCACTTTCCTGGCCTCGAAAATACAGCATCACTCTCTTTTACATAGCGACTCCTAGGAAAAATAAACCAACAAATAAAAATGCAGTCTCAAACCACATCTCCAGTTGTTCATAAAACTTGTGAAAGAACCAGAGAGAAGGGCAAGAAGTGGCTATCCACGTATACTAGGTCACCCCAACAGGTGCCCAGATTGTTGGTCAGAATAACAAGGACCTTTTGCAAAGGAGCCCACCACTTCACCCTAGAGACCTCCGGTTGTCGGCTTTGACAGTGCCCAAAGCCTTCACTCCTTCTCTACACAGAGTCACAAAATGCAGAGAGGAGGCCTCCTCTGCGGATAGTGCTCCCTTGTGAGACCCTTACATCCGTTCTCCACTGCAACCTCCTTTTTTCCCTACTCTTAGAAGTTTCCTGAGTTCCAAAATAGCAGTTTGGTGACAAATGACTAATTGGAAAGGACGTATTTCAAAGTCTAAGTGCAAAGAGGAGTGAGGAATGCTTAGTAGTCCTGCTTACCTGAGCACAAAAAGCCCAGTGGCCTGTGTATGCACCTGATACACGTGCTTTCCCTGCACTAGGTCTGTGGCCCACTGCAGTCCTCTTCCTGGGATCTGTGCATTGGATTCCTCTTTTATGTTTGTGGTATTGGGAAACTTTCCCATCACTAGGCCTCAGCACTTGACAAACAACTTACAGGAAGAGGAGTCTACTTCGGCTCAGGTTTCAAGGGGCAACAGTCCACGGTAAGCTAGCTCAAAAGCAGAAATATCACAACAGAAGATTTGGTAAAGCCAAGGTGGCTGAAAACAGTAGTACAGCAGGGCCAGACAGGAAGGAACGAGCCAGGTACAGAACCCATGGCTACACTCTATGACCCACCCAGACCCATCTGGAAGTCCACTCCACCGGTCCCTGAGCAACACTCAGCTCAGTCGAACTGACAGAACATTCACATTGTTGTATTAACTTGTGCTTCACAAGAAGCAAGTCACATTTATTTTATTTTAAAGATCTTCTAGAGTTCAAAGTCCACCATGTGTTTGCCATAGTTGAAGCATTTAAGGGCCAGCAGTTACCTGAGGTCCCCTTGGAGCCCCAGATACCCCAATAAGACAGTTCCAGGCCTGTGTGCTTCCTCCTGACCCTCACACACAGCCTGTGCATCGTGGTCCCCAGGCCTTACCCCTACTCTGTGCAGCAAGTTGTAGGACTGGAGAGAGTCAGCCACACCTTTCAGGGACTCCATGTCCCGAGCATGACCCGGGGTCCTTTTCTACACAGTTGTCCAACCCACTTTCCTGGATTCCCTGATTTCAGAACTGTGGTTTGAAAGCAGAATAGAAAATTCCACAATATGTAAATTTTAAATAGATATTTTACAGTATTTTGTTATAATTCTTTTACTTTATTATTTATGCTGTGAACTTCTTTTTTTTTTTTTTTTTTTGAGACAGGGTCTCACTTTGTGGTTCAGGCTGGCCCTGAGCTCAGCCTCAAACTCACATCACAATCCTCCTGCCTCTGCCTCCCGAGTGCTGGGATTACAGGCGTGAGGCACCACGCCCGGCACTGTGGTATGTGGTACTGGTTGCTGCTGGGTGTGGGTCTCCACACTCAGTATTGTTATGTGGTTACCGGGGAATCAAACCCGGGCCCTTGCGCTTGCAAGACTGGCGCCGGAACCACTGAGCTAACTCCCCGGCCCTGTTGTGAACTTCTGACTTTGACTAATTTACAAATGAAACTCCATTGTAGATATACACTTATCAGACAAATCATGGTGTTTATATGGATTTTCACACTACCCTGGATCTCAGACACCAAATGGGGGATCTCAGACTGTACTCCCTGTGGCAAGTGAAGCTATAGTATTTGTGTTATTCAAAAAATGACAGAAAATAAAACATGGTTATTAATTCAATGAGCTATCAGCTATGAACTCAGCTTCATATCTATACCAAGAACTTTCTTAGATTCCATAGACAGAAAAGAAAACCAGATAGCCATGTTGTGGATTTAAGAAGCTAAAAATCAGCAGGCCAAGAACTGTTGGCAAATTTCAGCATAATAGGAGCTGGGCAATGGAACTGCAGGGTGGCCTCAAAGGGACCTCAACGAGGGGACCACTGCCACCTACAGGAGCAGCAATGACCTTTCCAAGAAATGGCCTCTGCACACCAAGGGAGATAGGCAGCACCAGTGAGGATGTCTACCAAGAGAAGAGCTGTAGTAGTCACATCTGGTGGCTACAGAAACCCCTCCCAGGCTGAGCTACCTCCTTACGGCTGTGATAAGACCACAGAATGACTCAACACCATGCTTACATCTTCCCCTCCCTGTGAATTGGTCAGCTTTTACATGGCTGGGGCAAATTTCCTGGCACAACTAGAAAGATTAACTTGACCCACACATTCAAGGGATTTAGTCTGTGGCTAGATGACTGCAAGGTGGAACTTCTTGGGGGATGGGCAATGTGGAGAAAAGTTTCTCACTTTGTAGTGTCCAGGAAAGACAACAGATTGCAAGGAACACCAACCTGGACAAGGATAGGGCTCAGGTAACATCATGCAAAGATATTTCTCCAGGAGCAACCTAGACACACCCAGAAACAGGCTTATCATCTCCACGCGTGGGTGAAGTTGACAACACAGCTTCAGTAGTCACACCTCACTTGTAGGTGACAGTAGAAACACCACATGCACTTACACATTTCCTTCGTGTCTAGTGATTTACAGCTTTAGAGGAAGCACAAGGCGCTGACAGTGTGGAAGCTGTATCCCTTGTTCTTGACATCCATATTGAGGTAAAAGCTTGGTTGTAGACAGTGCTGTACGTGGGGAGGGGTGCTGCCGAGGACACTGGAAAGGAGCCTGTCATCCTAAAATGATTCAGATGACCAGGCCTACAGGTCTGCACTCTGCTTTCATGTATAATTCTCTTTCTTGATTGTGTGTACACCTTGTTTCAACCATTTAGTTGGGAGGAACTTATCACCTCTAGCTGAACAGTATTAAAAGGTTATGCTGTGACAGAAATATTGCACGAAGCATTCCATTTTATCATCAAAAGCATTCTTTCTGCATTGCTGAAACTAAAGTTTAAAGAAATATTTGCCTTGTGTAGTAGTAAAAATTTCAAACTAAAAATCCACCTTCAGAGAACTTGTTTTCAACTCACCAAAGAATATTGGGGCTCAAATAGTGGCCCTGATATTGGAAAGAATAAACAAAACCAAGAACAGGCGAGAGTCACATAGCAGAGGCAGAGCCGGCGAGGTCTGAGAGCACCACTGCTCCTTGGCAAAGCCAGAATGAGGGGTGCCTGACCCTCACCACGACTCACGGCCCTGCCCTGGCTGTCCCTTGCAGCTCAGAGCCATCTTTACAGATACAGACGTCTGACCGGAAGGCGTTTTCACCCCAGCTCTCAGCAGCTCTCTGCTTTCAAGGAGGAAAGCACTTGTCAGAGTGCAGCGTGGTCAGGCCTGCCCAGCCGGGCTGGACAGCAGAACTGCAACGTCACCCGGGGCCTCCTCTAGGGGGCGGTGAGTGCTTGACTATTCTGAGGCCGATGCCGTAGTCAAACCCAACCCGAAGGGGCTCAGGGTGGTTTAGTGCCAGGAAGCTGCCACACAGCCGCAACTGCTGGGCTACAGGGGGCCTGGAAAGGCGGGGATGGGTGCGGGTTTCAGAAGAGGACATACTGATCCTAGAAGTGTATGTGGGGTAAAGAATGTTTTTACTGGGTGCTAAACAAAAAGCAGAAGTTACTCATGACTGAGACCCGAAAGAAGGACACAGAAGACCTGTTCCAGGACCTCCTGTAGATAAAACCTTCTGCTGTTCAGTTCCTCGTACAAATGACTCTGCTTTTGCTTGTAACATACATTCATCCTCTCTGCCCATTCAACCAACTCTAGAGTACTTATAATGCCTTAGTGCAATATAGAAAGTACGCAAAGAGATGTGCTACTGGAGTGTTGGGGAGTAATGACAAGGAGAAGTCTGTTCAGCAGTGAGGCTACAACGTAGGACTAAGTACACATCCTGCTTTTGTCTGCTACCGTCTTCAGATGTGTCCTCTGTGAAGATGAGCAGTTCCTGCAGGTCGTTTTCCCTGTGTCCTCTCTTCTCTTATTCTTGCACTTCTGCCTCTGTGCTCAGTTTCCAGGAAGCTCCACACTTCACAGCCCGTCAGAGCGCCGAGGTCCGCACTGCTCCGTGTGGGGTGTGTACCGTGACCCCCTCGGGCCCTAGTGCATCTCCAGGATCCCTTGTCCTTTCGGTCCCTTCAAGGTCAAGCTCACATTGCCCCTGTGTGGAAGTTCCTGGTTTAAGGGCAGTCAGCTGTCTCAGTGCCAGGGCGGGAACTGCTGTGCGACGGCCTCTCTTCTGCCCCATTGGGTACAGACTGCACCCTCTCCCAGTCTCACTCCTGTGGGGAACGGTGGTGTTTTCAGCACTGAAGTCTAAACAGCAGCCATGTTGGAAGTCATCAAATGGTTGTATTCAAGAAATGAGAAATGGGAAAAAATTGAGAACCCTCAGACATGTTTTTATTTGTACAGCAAAAGAACAATACTACTACTAATAACGAGTTCAGGTCCACCAGGTGGACAGAACTCCGGGGCTCAGGGGGACTGCTGTCTCCTCAGCTCCTGCTCCTCTCCAGCAGGCGTGGGAAGCACTCGGCCTCCGCAGCCCGAGTCAGCTCTGCCTCGAGGCTCTTCTCCCAGCCTCCCTGGCTCTGACGCTATCCTGCCTGTTGACATTTACGTCCTGTCAGGGCCTTGCCCTCACAGCTCACTGACTTCCTCCTGGGGAAGCAGCACAGCCACATCTGAAAAGCCTCTGGGTTAGAATATTGCCCAGCCGGACACGGGCTCACTGACAACTGTGGGATCAGCAGCCGATCAGGAGCCTGGACGGGGGTTTATTTTGGGTTATCACAGTTAACGGAGCTGTGCCTGTGGTATTTGAAATCCAGCATGTCGGCCTGACCTAGATTAGCTCATAACAGAAGTGAGGAAGTGAGGGTCTGCTGGGACTTTGCCACCTTGTGAGCCCCACCTGAGCCGATTGCTCAGCGCCTTGTCCAGCACCTTTGGTTTGATAGGTCAGGTCTGCCAAAGGGTCAGTGGGCATCAGTCCTGTCCGACCTCAGCCAGGGAAGGGACTTCAAGCAGGATGGGACCTGTGACCTCACAGCCTTTCGGAGCAACGACAGTGACATGATCGGTTGCCTGAGTCCTCCTGGCCTCTCGCTTTATTGAGTCAGAGAAATCACAGGTTACAGCAGTTGTCTGAGTTATAGTTCAGCTCTAAAATGAATTGTTATCTTGGAAAACTTTCAACTGGTGCAATTTTGCCTGAAAATGGTCAAATCCCTTCCTTCTGGTAACTTGCTTTTACATGTGGACTAGAAACCCTGTACTTTAGTTTATAGTACTGGTTGAATAAATTAATGGGAAGTTAAATAACCTTAAATTTCAGGGAGCGATGACACTTCTGTGCAGACCTGCCAGCAGGAAGTGATGTCTCATTGCTCGATGATTAGAGCGCAGTCCCTCTCGTTATGCTCCAGAGCCTGGTCCCAGTTTCCCAGGCTGCCACCTGCAGAAGCCCAATTCCCTTACATTCAAAAGCCGTAGTAGTTACATGGGACTTTGATAATCCTCTGTTATACTGTAAATCGCCTCCAGATTATCTGTAAAACCCTGTCTTCATTGGATGAAGAAAAAAGAGCTGTTAGACTGCCCTGGTTAGGGAGTAATGGGAGGGCTGAAAGTGTTCCCTGCAGACCAACATTTTCCCCTAACATTTTCTGTCTGCTGACTCCTTTTCTTAATTATATTTTTGGAAACCAGCAAAACAAACTCCTGTGAACGGGAAGTCTTCCAGGTCCTCCGGGCTGCGGTTTTCCAAATGACAGCTGCAGCTCCCTTTTTGGTGTTGTAGTTGTAAGATGTCCGGCAGGAAAATGGAAGGGTGGGTGGAAGCCAGGGCACCTTTGCCACCTGCCTTCCGGGCCCCCCAAGCCGCCAGGCCAGGCGAGAGGCGAGAGCCACATGTAGACAGACAGCACCAGGCCCAGAGCTGAGATGCACTGAGAGTACAATGTGAGTGGATGAACTTCTGTGACTTCATAATGAAAGAAATGTACATGTCCAATTAATGCCTTTGTTTTGATCACGTGCCAGGTGTGCCTTCTGTATGGAGTTCATAACTCAAAACTGAATTTAATGTCTTCTGTTCTCTGCAACACTCTTGATGTGGCCATGAGAAGTTTAAATTTCATGTCTTGCCTTGGTGGCTCACTGCACATAGGGCTGCTCTACTCCAAGGTCGAAGGAGGAAACAATTCAGTGAATGGTTTTAATAAAGTGACAGGCTTTTATATTAAAACTTGATGCAGACTTAATAGTATGGTGATCTTAAAGACTTTAGCGCCGTTAATGTTAGATCACAAAATGTAGATCTGATTTTTTACTATTGTTTAATACGTAAGAGCTTTCTAATCAATTTGAAAATTTAAAATGTCATGCAGAGGCTATGTCTCTGTCACCTTGGGGAGGCAACCTCAGGCATAGGCATGACACGTTTAAGTCTTTTGGAATGAGCCAAGTAGCGGTGGAACTATGCGGTGGCCTCTGCTGCAAGCTTGAGTCTGAGTCTAGAGTGTATTTGTTCACTGAGGAAGCCATAGAGGTAACCATATCTCAAGGCCCAGGAGTAGCTCTCCAGCACAGAGATCATGACCAGGTGCTGGAGCTGGAGCAGGAGGTGTGTAAGGTGAACAGCAGCCGCAGGACAGGGGGCGCACCCCCACCTGGAGGAGGTGAACCAAGGCTGCTGGGCTCCTTGGACACCCGTGGTTCCTCCAAAGGTGGATAGGTTGGCTGCCAGTGCTACGCCAGGAGCCAGCTGGAAGCACCAGAGCCGCGAGCCTGTTGAAACATTCATCCTTCAGCCTTCATGTGGGTAAACCAGAATCCAGGAGCTTGACACATGATTTTGACATAAAATACAGATTTGTACAGTAGAACAAGATTGAAACCAAATATAGTGGCTGAATCAGATGTGCACCTCGGGGTCCACAGTGAGAAACTCTGAGTAAGATTAAACACCGTACTTAACTAGAGCTCTGGTGGAGCGGTATTCGTCCTCCTCGTTCTTCTGCCCTTTTCAGTGGCCACCTGTTACCCTCCCATAGGAAGACACACAGGCATTGCTGGTAGGAAAGCTCAATGTCTGGCTTTGACCTGTGCTAATGACTCCTGCCAGCTGGGGCCTGGCTGCAAGGGTCCACTCTACACGGTGACCTCTGCCTGGGTGAGGCCTGGGGACTTGGCAGGCCTGGGCCTGGTTTCTAGAGATGCATGTGCAGCGTGGCAGGCCTGGGGGAGGATGGAAAGATGCCACTTTGGCTGGAGAGACAGGTGGGGAGTATCTTAGTTTGGGACAAGAAGTGAGTTAAGAGTTCCGGTTGAACGCAGCCTAACGTGGGAACTCCGGCTGACCTCCCAAGGAAACTGATGCTTCACGTGCTAAAGCAAAGACACCACTCAACAGTGGGGAGGGTGTCCTCCCCAAGGACCCAGCTGCTCTCCTCTGCACTTGTGAGTCTTTTTACAGCTCATCGGTAAAGAGGCCATAAAACTGTCTCAGAGGGGAAATTTGAAGTGCTCTACTTCCCCGTTTCTCCCTGGGGCCCTGGAGAGCCTGACCTGACCTCTCCCGTAGAGAAGGTGGCCACTGGCTTCTCCACACTTAGTTCTTTGATTTCTCTCCTTTCTTAAATCTGGCTTCTCTCTGCAGCTGCTGCCTGAGTTTTCGGTGGATGACCTATAACTGATCATTAAGACAACTGATACCTTTACTTAAAAAAATTAGAATGGAATCAGAAGTCAACAATGAACATTATCATATTTATCAGTGTCTCCTCTACTTGAGATGCATCAATGACAAAAAGAAACTGATATTTCCTCCACTTTTAGCCTTTTTATAATGATAAAATCTTGTTCAGAGCTTTTACATATTCTTTCCAAGAACTGGGACAAACTTGCATTTTTTATTGAATTTTTTGTCAATAATTAGAATGAAGTGCACATACATTAGAGAAATTATATTTGAGGCACAGGTGATTGGAATCAAGTGCTTGTATAAATAGAAATAACTAATCACAAATAATTAAAGACTTAATAATTCAACACACCACCAGTAGCACCTGCATTTAGACATCATATCTATCTGCTTAGGAAAAAAAAAAACACACTTTATTAAGCACTTATTTCAGTAGTGCAAAACCTGTCTGGTCTTTCATGATGTGAATTCTAACTTGCTATTCCTTTGTGATGTCTAGATTTTCCCCAGGTACTGTCACCATCCTGAAATGTTTTCTGCTAGACCAAAGCTCCAGATAAAATTCCAATTACATTAATGAAATGAACTATTCATATGGAACTAATCTTTCTATACAAATCTCTTCTAATAAAATATCACTTTTGAAAGGCAGATAAATCCAGTCTATTGACTTGGTAGAGAATTTTGCTAGGATTTATGTGTCCACATCTTACACTTCTTTGATATCCAACCAGGAGCGTAGAGGCAGAAAGCCTGCCCTGCCCACTGGCACCAGTCACGAGGATAAAGGCAGGAGACACTGGCCCCTAATCGCTTGCCTGGCCCATCACACACTGTGGTTTTGCTCAGACCTGTCCTACCACCCACTGAACAATGCTGCGTGTATGAATGAAAAGCAGGAATGAACTCTTCCAACAGCACATCCAGATGAGGCTCTTGCTGCACTGAGGGCCTTTCTCATGCCCGGCAAAATTTCACAAAGGCTTGAGTCTGGGCACGATGCTCACCACTCCAGTGAGCAGAAGTTATGCCACAAAGAGCTTAATTACATCCTGTGCAGCATGCTAATAACCCATATGGCAATACCTGGGAATGTCCTAATTGAAAGTCAATTAACATTTACAAAGACAAGCTAAGTTTAACCAGCACACAATCCTTGACATTCCTGGCTGGAAAAGACATTCTTGCTTTCATGAAAAATAAATTATAATGCTACATAAGTCTTGATGACTCTTCCTCCTGTGTTTATTTTCAGTTTGGAACACCTGTCTTAGCTTCCACTTCATGACAATGAATCTATAATTAAGAATCTGTTAGAATTTCACGGAATAGACTGACTATTGCAGCCACACGAGGTGGAGGTAAGAGCCCTGGCATAGCGCAGTGGCTCCCAGCGGACAGTGTGGACCCAGGGGCTTCCCAGTGTCTTCCTGGATCCACCTCCCTTCCCACACGTTTTGCTCTTCCGACTTTGACTGTTGACTCTACACAGACTCCACCTGTTGTCTGCAATCTCCGCTTTCCCAGCGTGTTTCCTCCCTGTGTCCCCTCCAAAATCCACCCTCTCTTTCGTCTGACATCTCCCTTCTTTCCCAAACTTACATCTGCCCTCACTTGCCCCAGCCCTCATCTCTGTCCCTGTTTCTTCTCCCCTCCCAGCATCCCCACACGGAGAACGTTCTCCTGCGCGGTGAAACTTCACACTGTCCGGGCTGTGGGTGGCTGTGTATCTCCCTGCCCGTCCCCGTCTCGCATGCACCTCTCCTTTCTCACCCCAATCCCTCCCCTCCCCTGCCCTAGTCCTGTGTCCCTCATCTCTTCTGCAGTGGCCCTGGTCTAAGCCACTGCCACCTTTCTGAGGCATTTTTTTTAAAATTATCTTTATTGGTACATTAAATATACACATCATGATTGCACTCCATAATGGGGATTTGTACCAGTATAAGACACAACTTAATTCTCATTTTTTCCCATAGCCCCACCCACCCTACCACCCCCCCTCTGAGGCATTTTTGAGGGTGTCTCTCAGTGACCCCCGCTCTGCACATCAGGCGGGCAACCTCGGGGATCACTGAGGCTGCTCCCTTTTCTCATCAGGACCCCGCACAAGCCGAAGCACATGCTTCTCTAGGTGTCACAGCTGTGAGGACTCCGTGTCCCTGCGTCTGCTTCCAGTCACACCTCAGCCCTGCTCCCTGCAGGACCTGCAGCCCCAGCTCACCGTGTCCATCTGCCTCACTTTTACACCCAGCAGCTCAGTCCCTCAGAAGGCGGGTGAGGCCCCCGCAACTCACTTGACTGCAGGACCACTTACTTTCAGGGTGATCTCTGAATCATGGATAAACAGTTGCCAATTTAGAGACTACGAATGTGTGAAGATCCACCCTCACAGACTTGTTGAGGACTTTCAAGCTTTGTCTCTTTAAAAAAAAAGTTTATGGAAGGAAAGATGAATTCAGCTCATCGGGTTTTGTTTGCATGTGTTTTGGGTTTTTTTTCCCTTTCTGCCTAGAGAATGAGATTTCAAGTCTAACTGCTAACACATACATTTGTTGACCTTTGACAGAACATTTGAAATACTCCGCTCCCATTTCCTGAATTTTAAAAAGGAGAGGTATTCTTGCGATTTCATTTGACTCTGTGTTTTAGGGATTCCTTTCCAGAGCCCTCGTGTCAAACTGTACTAAGAGCCTTCAAGGTCAAATAATGAGAAACGTTACAAGAGACTGTAGCGATCCACAGGAGGTGAGCACAGCCCTGACCCAGGAGAACAACTTCCTGTGGGCCCGAAACTCCCCAGCACGGTCTCCTCAGTCACCGCTGACCCTGAGCAGGACTGCCCGTGCCCTCCAGCTCCTGGTGGCCTGTGATGGGTCTGCACTGGTGGCCTCCACGGGGAGCCTCACGGCTGTGTGAAGGTGACGAGGTCACCAGTCCTTCAAATAGCCCCTCGCCAGAAGAAGGCCTGCAGCTGGCTTTTTGAGAAATAGGAATTTCAAGAAGAACTTTATGGAAAACAGCTATTCAGTTATCTAAGATGGCCATGAAAAAGTATCGAGAAATTCTAATTCCCACTACATGGAGCTAGGAGTCTGAAAATTCCTCCCAAGGCTGCTCAACTTTTTGTTTCTTCAAATATAATAATTATTTTAAAACATATAATCTCAAGATGAATAGACACACACCAGCAAAAATGCTAATTGAATGAAATCATCAGAAGACGTTAAGCTCTCCTTTCATGCATACGTAATGACGATTTCGAGAGTGTCTTCACTGAGGCTCACTGCCTTAATGAACTCCACATCCCTTTCTTCTCTCTCTGAGACGTCCTGAGCCTTTTCTTTTCAAGAGTTTCAGTCAAGCCGAGCAACACATAGGCACCGCTCCCCTCACACGAAGTGACTGCCTCCAGCTCCGAAGGCCGCGTGGTATGTTATCAGGGTCCGACTACGGCACAGACCAAGAAAACAGCCAACTGCTGAGCACACCGCCCTGTCCGGACAGACAGTGGGCCGTATTCCACAAGTGTTTTCACAACTCAGAAGATCCAGTTTGTCTGGGGACGATGGATTGCTGCTTTGATGGACTCATTACAAGCACATGAAAAGGATTTGAAGGGAAGCTGTTAGGAAGGGTGCTCCTGCAGCCCCCCCTCCGGCCAGGAGCCCCAGTCGGTGTGCTGGTTGCAGGGTCCTCTGGAAACAGGCTGTCCGGCCCATCTGCACAGTACGAGTGACCCTCGGTACCGTCTTGACAGTGACCACAGCCACATTAAAATTCTATTAGAAAAGATCCGGGAATCCCTCACAGATATGTCACTACGGCACCGGGACCCACAGAGGACAGGGTGAAAGGGCGGCCTGTCCCTTCCGCTCTGTGCTCCCTGCTTAACGGCAGAGCCAGTCCTGCCACTGTCTCCTCCTCCCGCTGCTTATGGGTTTCCCTTCAGAAAGAGCTGGCGACAAATTAAAACCTCTGCTGGCTGAGGAAGGATGTGGAATGCTAATGTATTTACTACTGAAAAGGAAAGGAAATGGTCCCACAGTGCATCTTGTGCAGCACAGAACAACGGCGGTCCCTTTAGTGCTGGGGGAAATGAAAGGACTCGGGGTGCTCCAGAAGGGCAGTCACTCACCGCTGACCCAGCAGAGCCATGGAGCATCTCAAGGCACGGAGCTCAGGGGACAGAACCCCGAGCCACAGACCTCACTGTGCAGGTCCGTGGGCAGAGCACGTGTGCGTCCTGGGCTCCTGAGCTCTGGCGCCACCTCCGCTGGTGGCCCCCGGGTTCCAGCCCTCTCTGGGCGCTGCCAGGACATGCACGGCTCACCCTCAGTAGGGAACCTGCCCGCCCAGCGATGGACTTGATTCAAAGGCTAAAAGGCCACAGCCACAAGGACGAGTTACAGCCCTGCTCTGAAAACTAGACAAATGCAAATCCAGCCACGCTGATGGTGCCCAGGGATCTTGGGGCTGCAAGACTCTCCTGGAACAATGCCTGGAGCCTGCTCAGGGCTTCCGGCTGCTGGCTTGTAAGACCACCCTCTTGATTCTTATTTCTTAAATCAGGGTGACCTTAATTATCTCAATTTCTTATTGTAAATATCTACGTTTTCCCAATTGAATTATTTTAATATATTTTTCTGAATTTTCTTAATCATTTCATTGTTCTAAATGACAGTGCTTCTTATTCCAAACATTCCCATAGTTTTCTCTTTCATGGTGTGACTTTTCATTTTTTAAATTAATTTTTGGCATCTTGTTTACTTCTCAAGAAAAATCACTCTAAGATGGAAAAATAGAATCGGGGATCCACAAGGCAAGCAGCTGGAAGGGGCTGAGGCCTCAGGTAGCCCCAAGGAAACGGAGATTCGAGGTCAGGAGTGCTCCGAGTCGTGAGGTTTGGGGAGCAAAAGCAGCCGGCCCGGCCGGGAGGCTCTGCCGCAGTGCGCGGCCTGCATTTCAGTTTCCATCCAGTCTGGATTAGACATGCTCCCCTCTCAGTGTGAATAACACAAAAAGGGGTTTGTTGTGGGAGGAAGCAGAAGACTGTATCTGAGCAATACAAAGAGATCTCACTACGTGAGTAGTACAAATGAGTAGTCTTTCCTCTGATAGAACCATCAAAAACTTTGACAAGCAGCCATTGAAACCTGAGTCAAACCAAGTTCCTACTTACATGAAAGAGGCCTTCGCTAAGTCAGTGCTACACAGCAAGGAGGACTCACAGTTGGAGCAAATTTCTCTCAGTATTTCTGACATTTTCAAAATAACTCTCCACTAGGGGGCGAGTGTCAAACGGCCATTGTTTTTTGCTTCTTCTACGATTTGAGGATAATATACACGGATAGTGACTTGACAGAGATTCTTAGGATGAAGGGCCTGTCCACAGTGGCATTCAGACCTCTCATACATCCCTGTTGTCTGCATTTTGTTGTTAAATATTAATTGCTGCTTATACTTTGCTTTATCTAAAAATGTTATTATCGTAAGTATCCAGGAAATTTTATATAGAAAAGCATGTCATTATTATTTAGAACATTTATTATATAATTCCCTTTATATTTAATTTTGCTATATTATATAGTAATATAGTCCTATATAGCAAGTAGGATTTTTACTCAGAATATTTGTTCATAAACAATTGTTGATAAATGCTATCCTATTTCCTACTAAAGTAAGACCTCATTCATATTCATAATTGCTTTCTGTGAAATAGGCCTTTTTTCCTCATGTGGCCTCAGTGGCGATATGTTTATTTTTCACAAGTCTGGTGAGAATTTGAGCGCGAGGCTCTCTGAAGCGCACACGCAGCCCGCGGGGGTGGCGGTGCGGGGGACGAGGCCGGCAGCGGCGTTTCTGCCTCGGGACCAGTGGCCTGTGGGCCTGTTGGCAGTGCAGTGCGATGCCTTGAACTAAACTGGGGTTTAACGCACTCTTCTCCTGGCCGCCCACGGGAGGCTGGTGGCCCCTGGAAGGCAGAGGGGCCTGGGGCTGTGCTGGGCGGAGTCGCACGACCCCCCGTGGCTCTCAGCCTCACACTGCAGAGGCCGCCCACACACCCCCACATCCTGCGCCGCTTCACAGCAGAACTCTTCTGTCACCGGGCCCGACGCTGGGGAGGCAGAGCGGGTACGGAGTGGCCTGTCTTCGGACAGTAAAACAAGCTATGTCTTGCCCTGAAGAAGGAGAATGAAATGGCTTGAAAAGTGCTGATATCAAAGTTGCTCAAACACACTGCGGAGGCATGTTTGAGCAATTTGTGTTTGCTAAGTGATGTCTGCACAGATTACAGAAGTGAGCTTCCTTGGTGCCTTGGTTGAATGATGTTTAGAATGAATAAAATACAGAACTGCTAAGACTGAATGAATTCTGATGCAAAACCTAGAAAAAAATTAAAAATTCTGTAATGAGTATTTTCTTTCTGTCTTTCTTACTACCTTTTAAATTGTTTTAGAAAGTCTGTTGAAGATGTTGGTATTTAAATCTTGGCCATTTTCTATAACTTGACTGAAGCAGCTATTTAAAGTTTTCTTTCAAGAAAAATGATCTTGCTAAATCACAGTGCATTAAAATTGGGAAAACAATGAAGTTCAGTAAGAGAAAAGTAACTAATTCCAGGCCCTTAGTTGCGGTATGTGAAGCTCCGGTCTCCGTAGCTGGCCAGGTCGGTTCATGCGCCCCCCACCATCTTCTTACATGGTGGAAAAGAAGATCTCCAGCATGGGGAAAATTCCTGCTCTGCATTAAACACCAACACTGGACATCTGATCACAGAGGGGAAACATCAGCTCCTAGAGGACACAGGCCAGTTACCTCAGAAGAGATGGGACTTGTTTAACCCGTAGACACAGCCTCTCCCCAGACACGGGGCATGAGCCCAGGGTGACGCTCCGTGTGCCCCTGGAGGCTGAGGAGGGAAGGCAGCTACTTTCCACTCTCTGTGAGAGGAGGCCTTGAGATGTAAACTTGTGCCTAATTATTCAGTTAATTATGGATTTAATTGAGTCACTGATGAAGGGAAACATCCTGCCCCTCATCTCTGTGGGATGCTAACAGTTCTCAGACTTGCATCTTACACAGACGCCCTTATGTCTGCACAAACTCTCAGTGGACAGAGGACGGGGGAGCTGAGTGGGGCTTTCTGTGGTTTCTTACTTGATTTGTAACTAGAATTCTGTAATTGCTCTGCCTTTTCTAGACTGCTGTTCCTGTATCAGACGAAAGATCTTGGGGAATTTTCAAGAACAAAATGATGTTTACTTCAGTGTCCAGTGCCCTTTCCGCTCCGTCCTCTGTCCTGGACCACAACAGCCTCTGTGGTATCCTTGATAGTCCCGGAGCCGCTCTGCGTGGTTCTACACTAAAGTCCTGACGCTTTTTCTCTGGAGGATCCATCTCAGCCCCTACAGGCCGATTCCCCAGCTCACGAGCGCCCTCTGGGGGCCTTCCCTGTCTGCGTGGTCCTCGGCCAACTTCATCTTCTGGAAGACACCGTGTCCTTGTCTTCCTTGTCCTCAGGTTCCTCAGGGTTAAACTTCCCTAAGAACTAACATCCACCATTTTACCCTAGAGCCTAAAAAGTGAAACGGCACCAAATTATCACCAAGTACATATTTACTGAATTAATAGGTCTATTTCTAAAATTGAATAACATCTAGTAAACATGGCAGGCAAGATTACTAAAGTTGAGAGTACACTTCAATATTTTACATGGTGTAAGCCATAGATTCCCCAAGGGTCACAGAGTCCTCATCTTCAGTCCGTCACTTCCTGTACAGTTGCTGTGAGCAGTGGACTGGGAGATTCGAAAGTTTCTAGAATGATACATGCTGCCATTTTTAAGACACTTCCGCACACTCCAAGAGGGCCTGAAATACATGCACTGGCTGGGCTGGAGTCCAGCGAGGGAAGTAGCAGGAAGGGGCTGCTCCTTGGGAACACATTTCCGCAGGTCAGAGCAGCTTCCACGGTCAAAGGGGCGTTGGTAGCAGGGTCGTCCTGCACTGACCCTGATCCCTGCATCTGGAGCAGAAGGGGCTCCGTGATGGGCCTGCTGTGGAGCCGTGGTCTCCAGAGTGAACAGCCCTGCGGCGTCCACGCCCCACACACGGGTGAGTTCTCTGAGCTGTTCCTTAGTGGTAGGAGGACCTGTTGTGAACAGCTTGCCTCCTTTTACTTAATGCTTTTGGAAAGGCCTGAGCCATCAAAGGGGCTTCACAGAGCAGCTAAACATCCCTTAAGTCGGCATCTTTAACATGGAAGAAGAGGCTCAGCATACATTAGCCAAACGGTGGACCAGATGTTCGGGAATGGCGGTTCTGGGTGGTGACTGCAAAGTGGAGAGGACCTCACTGCCCTGAACACAGCCCTGAGTACTCGGGGGAAGGACGGGAGGGGCAGCTTGCGAGTAACATACGTAATGCCCTATTTCATTTTTCATAACAAGGATGCCTGGTGCCTAGAGTGATGTAGGCGCTCAATAAACTCTTAATTGAAAACACTGCACATGTGCAGACCTAGAGGTGGAAAGGTGTTTATATAGGTCAGTGAGAACACCTGCCTCATGGTAACTCAGATGGGAATACGGGAGTCTGTGTCCATGATCAAGTGTGCTTTTGTGTGGGGGCAGGCGCAAGTGTGTGTTAATGTGTTTGCAACTCAGTGACCTTGATTTGTCATTGAATGAACTCTAGGGTGAAATTCTAGGACAAATTACTTGTATTGCTTGATTTGAAACTAAGTATTCAAGCCAAGTGTGGTGAATGCCTGTAATCCCATTGCTGAGGAGGCTGAGGCAGGAGGATCACTGCAAGTTGGAGGCCAGCTTGAACTATATAGTGAGACTCTGTCTCAAAAAATGAGTGGGGGAGGGAGGAAGAGAAGAAGAGGGAGGTGGAGAAAGAGAGGGGGAGGGAGAGGGAGACTAATATTAAATAAGACTTCTTCAGACAACGAGAACCTCTAATCACACTACCGGGATAATCCACCAGTAGGTAGAAACTGTCTTTACAAACACAGTGCCCACACAGGTGTTACAGTTTCAATGATCACGTTGCTTGAAAAAGTTGTACTGCAAAGTTCTAACCATCTCATGAGATGATTTTGGACTATCCTCAAATTTAAATCAAAAATGATCCATTGGAAGAATATACTGTTGTCCACTGTATTTTAACCCCTTGAATCACAACTCTCTTCCATATTTGCCTGCTGGTCTGAACAAAGAATCCAACCAAGAGTGTGTCTTGACCTCGTGCCCTAACCTAGAGCGCCAGGCTCCCATCTCCCCGCTGCAGTGGTGGGTGTGACGGGCTTGGAAACGTCCACGGAGCACAAGTGCCGGTGAGGGGCTCGCCACACAATCACTGCGTCTCGACACCAGCAGGGAAGTTCTCTGTAAAGCAGTGTCACACAGCCGTAGCTTCAGTCCATTGATTAAAATATAGAAAGCCAAAAGTATAAGAATTCAAAATCAGCTTTTGGTGAATTGTGTCAATTACAATAGCCACATGCATTTAAAATTTCAGAAGTTTGAGAAAAATAGGATCAGCTCAGGCGACTCTGTGTATGTGTCGCAGCTACTCCCGTTGCTTGGTCTTACACAGACATTAAACCATCTCCTCTCCCTGACCCTGCTGGTGTTAAATATTTTTAAACCTCAGTTCTAGGGAAGGACTGGTCTTGCATCTATGTCAAGAACTATTGGGGAGCTGGCCACATAGTAGTGAAAATAACACATGTATCTCCTGCCTGAAAGAAACATGCATAAAGTATTGAAAGTTATGTTTTCTACGCCTTGAAACACACATAAATAACATTAAATGTCAAAGAGAATTTGAAACTACAGCCGAACTGAACAGAAACCTACAAAAAAGTATCAAGATTCAAATGGAGCAAACAGGAAAAAAATGAATATTTAGTTCCAAAAGGGTCTTTTAAATGTGAGAACATCAGTTTTCAAAAATACCATGGCAGCTGGTGACTATAATAAATAGGAATATAATATCGATGGTATTTGCTTCATAAAGTTGCTTCGAAAAGTCAAAATGCAGTTTCTCAAGTGCACTAAAATTATCCCCAAATTGAAAGAATCTATAAACAGTCACATCGCCTTTCTTGGTGGCTTGGTTTACTCAGCTTGATTTCCAAACCAAGCTCACCAGGAGTCACCGTCTTTCCGTGTCACAGATGGTGACCAGCGCGGTGACTCAGCACCGACTTCTCTCTTCTTCCCAGAGCTCACATGGGCTGTTTCCAGCCCCTGGTGACGGGCACACGCTCTGCTTGCCGTGGATTTCCAGTTGCCTGCTCTGGTGCTAACGTGGTTCGTGCTTCTCTGACTATCTGTTCGTCACTCGAGGGACTTCTGCCTTCTTCTGTATTTTTATCTCACAGGACAGTAATCTTCAGAGAGCTTCATTTACCTAACTTTCACTTTATGTCTAGCAGGTATAATTGTGAGCAAAAATACTGGAGAAGCTGTAAGTTAGTGTTTCGCTGAGGAAGGAGAGGATGGCAGCCAGTCAAAAGGCAAAGGGAGGATAGATTTTTGTTCAGATCTACGCACACGAAGCGTGAGAAAGATGTAAGAATCACGCATGAATATATGAAAGACTATGTGCCTGGAGGTGATCTTTATGTCAAAATTTAAATTGTCATTTGGCCCCTCATCTCTGAAACTGTATAAAATAACTATAAATCATGACTGTCTCTATATCAAATAATTGAATGTGTTCAAAATATGATTGGATTCATGGACCAGAGTTCTAAATGACAAGTAGTGGCGTCTAGGCAGGGCCTTGCCACGCTGCATAGGTGTGCACCTGTGCTCCAGTTCTGGGGGCTCGGCCTTGGGGAGCGCTTACCCAGGCTCCCCCGGCACCTGTGAGGGGTCGTTGGTAAGACCTTCTGAGGTGCCAAAGCCTCAAGTCGATGCTCATGTCCCTTACACAAAATTGCAGAGTATCTGCGTATAACCCGTGTGACCTCCTGTGTGCTTTACATCATCTGTAGATATGTCTGTCCCGCAGGGAAGGTGCTGTGTGGACAGGCGTTGCACTGTATGGTTCAGGGTTAAGTGCCAACAGCAGTGTCTGTACACGTTCAGTTTAGATGCAGTCACCTTTCTGGGTGTTGATTAAATGCAAATGTAAACCCACAAGCGGCAGGGCCGCTAGTTTAGAGTTCTCAGACACAGCCCTGTGAATGTGAACAGGACTGGCACCTCCGAGGCGACTCGCCGAATCAGACAGAGTGCACCTTCGAGCACTGCCACCGGGGACGTGTATAATGAGTGAGACTTAGAGGGTTTCATTTACATTGCCTGGAACTCCGGGTCCCATCCCAGCAAGGCCGAGAGCGAGCCAGGGAAGACTGAGAGGACTCAGGTGCTCAGTCGCGTGCCCTGTGCCTTGCATGCGGCACGTCCTGGGGTGGCCAACCAGGCACATGTTCAACACAATTAAATTTCTGTCCCACTCCCACAAGGGCATCGGCGCCGGCCATGCCCAGCATTCTACTATGTTAAAACAGCAATCCTGTAGGAACTTCGCAAACCCGACCAGTGTTAGCTGAGGAAAGGTTTGCTTTTCTGTCCTCTTTGAGAAGCAGGTCTGCCTGGCAGCTCTCAAGTCCAGCGAGACGGACCTCAGGACTGACAGGCAGGTGACAGTCAATCCACACACCAAGGACATCGACACTGACGCTGGTGGATCACTCCCGGCCCTTGGGTGAAGGGTGACAGATTTCCTGTACGAACTCCCCAAAGCCCACATTGGGCGGATCCCCACGTACTTGACTCTCCAGTGAGATCATTAAAAAAGAATGATCTTGGAATCCTGCTCTGTGACTACAGCAGGAGAAGAAAGCACTGATGGATGTGCTCAGGGTGTACAGTCTGTTGGGAAAGGTGGCTAGGTGAACATTTGTCATTTCTTAGCAGAGCTGTTATGAGGGGAAATTGGGTTTTTAAGAAAGTAATAACTGGAGACCGATATCATTTAAAACAGTGCATGAAAACCTCGTCTTTACAGATGCTGTCTGGAATTCAGTGTCTGAACCCATCTGGGTCAGAAAACATAGCCTCTTTACTCCCAATGGACCAAAGCACAAACCCTCCTTGCCAATGAAACCCTGAGACCCTAGTAACTTTTGAACAAAATAGTCTCTTCCTTCTCAAACATCTGAACATATTTCTTTCCAAATGTAGTGATAGCACTTGGAGGATAATGCTGGTTAAAGTGGCAGCTCCTTCAAAAATTCTTGTCCACGTTTCTCTGCTTTGGTGAACTCAGGACTGAATGTTCAACACCTGTGCTAATTACCACATAAAATGAGTCACACGTAGATGTTGCTGCAACATCCAAAGTTAACGATCAGTGCATCTTGCATTCCTCACAATACAATAGAATCAGGGTCCCCAGTAACTTCACTCACCCAAAGCTTAAGAGTGCACAGGTGTGCATGGAAGATCACGATGTCCATCAGGAGGCAAATCCACTAACATTATTTGGGATGGGGGGAGATTTTCTAGGAACTCGGAATCCACAGTTAGGGAGGCAGTTCCTGTGAGAGGGAGGAAGGCACAGAGGCTGTGACTGGCCCCAAGTACTCTCCCATGTGACAGATAAGCAACTTGAACTATGTTTCTCCCAGGATCTTGGTGCACAAAATAGGTCGGGAGGCCATCCTCAAGGGCGGCTCTGGGGACAGGGCAGGTGAGTCCACGTCCAGAGCTCGACTTGCCTTCGACATAAACATTCATAAACACCAGAAATTATGATGTTGACTCTTCCTAGCTTTTCCGAGGAACCAAGAAGACAACTGAAGAGCTTCCTTCTCACACTCGGAAGGTGAGGGACTCTGAGATGTGCCAATACCTGCCCGCAGCCCAGTGATGGGGACCTGACGCACACACAGCTCATCTTCCTCCTAAGCCGCCTCAGGCCCTCTCCTCCACCCAGGTGATTGTGAGATATCACTGATACCAATACTTGCAAATCAGCCTCAGTTTACAGAACTAGCCACGTTCCCACACACCTGGATCCCTGTGCCAACCTGACTTTGCATTTTATTTCTTCTTTCCTGGTGCCCAATTGTTTGAATGTAGAATGCATCCATTGTATTTTTTTTTTTTTTTTTTGAGACAGGGTCTCGCTTTGTGGTTCAGGCTGGCCCTGAGCTCAGCCTCAAACTCACACCACAGCAATCCTCCTGCCTCTGCCTCCTGAGCGCTGGGATTACAGGCGTGAGCCACCACACCCGACACGGCTATATGTGGTACTGATTGCTGCTGGGGTGAGTCTCCACGCCCAGTATTGTATGTGGTTACTGGGGTTTGAACCCGGGTCCTTGCGCTTGCAAGACAGGCGCTGGAACCACTGAGCTAACTCCCCAGCCCCTGTCTTTTTATGAGTAAGGGCAAACATATGCCCTGTTGGGTTTCGCACAATGAAAGGTGACTATTTACTTGTTTGCTTTTCCCTGCTCCATGTGGGAGGCACTTTCTCCGCGCCCGCCACCTGTGCTCCTATTTCCTTACCATGTCAGTGATGTTTCTTTTGTGCCCTGTGCACCTACTAGAGTTCATCTTGCGTTACTGTTCACTGTGCTCACTACAGGGGCTGGATGGAGACTGCCCTGTTGTGAAGATAAACGTCAGTGTGCAGCACAGACAAGGTCTGTGCGTGGGGCCCTGTTCCACGTGTCCGGCCCTGGTCCTGGAGGTGCAGGACCCAGAGCTGGCTTCACTCTGCTGGCCCTACATCAGCAGCACCCACCACGTCAGGGCCAATCTTAGTGCAGATAACCAGGCAAACTGTTTTTGCCTTTAAAAAATATATCTGACTATTTTAATCATGTAGAAGATATTTTGTTTTCTTAGTACTCTGAATTTTCAATTAAATGAATTAATCTGGATTTAGAGAGTTCTTATTGTTGCAGCACAAGCCAAAGGAGTTACTTGCTTAATTTATTCAGGTCCTGTTTAATCTCTACCTGTATAATATTCCTTGCAAATATGTACTTTGAACTCATCTGCAATGCTCAGTTTCCATCATCATTTTAAAGTGAAGATAATAGATGGGATTTAGTTTTGAAGTTATATTTGTTATTTGAAATTTTATTATTCTATTTGCAAAGACTTTGAGATCTGAAAACAGGA
This sequence comes from Petromus typicus, assembly GCA_004026965.1. Lineage (NCBI taxonomy): Eukaryota > Metazoa > Chordata > Mammalia > Rodentia > Petromuridae > Petromus > Petromus typicus. The sequence goes on along the minus strand of PVIR01005578.1, from coordinate 4,341 downwards.
TATTGTTTTACAGCTTCCTAATTTGCATGTGTCTAAGCATAGCCATCAAATATTTGATACTATGGAGCAAATTAACAGTGATTTCAACAAAAAGATATTATGCAAAAGGGTTCTATTAAGCATTCATATTTTCCAGTTCAAAAAAGCTAAAGAGTGATATACAGATTCACAAAATATGCTTCCAGTCTGTCTTGCAGTAATGAGTTTTAATGCTAAAGAATTCTCACCTCATAGAAACTTTGATACATAGTGCTATTAATGAAAACTAAATTGAAGGCCACAAAAATCCAGATTTATATACAGAGGTTTCTTAAAAGGTCAGAGGTGAATTTGAAAGAAAAACCAGCCTGGAAAAGGAGGGTTCAGCTAATACTCCATGCAGAAAAGGAAACTGCCTGACGCGTCCCACAGGCAGCATGTCGATTCCTGGGAGAGAACTCACCCCCTCTGCAGGCAGCCTGCCAATCTGCCAAACAGGGAGCCATCCCCAGGAAGGGGACAACTGTACACAAGTTCTCCCTGGGGAGAAGGATCCAAGCCAAACAAGGATGTGTTACCACTTGTGTCTAGAAGCGCTCTCAAGCCTCACGTGGTCTAGTGGGAGTTTTCAGAACTGGTTGGACCTAGAGTGTGTGGGGCTGGGACTCCGGTGTGTGGTCACTGGATCAGCCCACGGATTGGCTGGCACAATTCTGGGTAGGAGTGAAGGTGTACCTCCTTGTGTGCCTTAAGGGTGGGTGGCCTAGAAAAGGTGTAAGGGACAGAGAGGGTCGTGTGAGTCACTTGGTATGTGGAGCTTGGTCTCTTTGCTGTCCTCTGCCAGCTGTGAGCTGTTTCTCCTCTGCCATGCCACCCTCCCTGAGAGCTGTCAGCTATGAAGCCTCTGCAAACTGTGAACTAAATAAACCTTTTCCTCCTTTAGCTTGAGGTGTTGGGTGTTTCATCTCAGCAAGGGGAAAAGAAACTAAGGTGAGATATAAATTCAAGTTTTCTAAAACTATTCTAAAATAGTTTAAAGAAATATGTTTTAAAGACAATGGAAGCTACGACTTGGGTCTACGGGTCATTAGAGAAACAGGATATCATCGCTGCATTTAAAGAACAAACCAGGGCACAGAGACTGGGACACCCTAGCAGACTCAAGAAGGAGGGGTGAGGAAGTGACTGATGGGGGGATGCAGCAGTGCTCATGCAAGAGCCCCAGAAACCTTGCTGAGGAGTCCGGGGTCTGGACAAGGCAGGCTGGCGGGGAGGGCGGTTTACTGTGAACAGCTGCTGCGGATCTTCCATCTCCCCCCAGCACAGCACACGTTCCTTAGAGACATGGTCTGAATTCAGGTGCCTCAGAATTCTCCAGCACTGATACTCCAATCTGTTAAGCTGTGTTCTTTAGCTCAGTGGTTGTGGAAGGAAGGCAGGATGGTAAACTAGAGGGAGGAGAAGTCAAGTTATTGAGAGGAAGCAGCATCGGGAGCCTCAGCAGTACTGCAGGTCGGGGTGGCAAGTGTGCAGACCCAGGAGGCTGGGCAACCCTTGAGTGGGTGTAAGGGGAGGAGTGGCGTGTGCCAGCAGGGGCTCCGCAGCTGGGCAGGGTGGCAGCTTGTCTTGGGCAGAGTGATGAATTACTGTTTGGTCTTTACCACTTCTAGTGGCTCATTTCCTTCAATGAGCAAATAACTTGGTCATCGTAAGAAAAAGGGTAAATTGAATCTGGTTACTTTATTTTACTTATTTTCAGGAGAAAAAGCTGTATTAGGAGATAAATCATTTACTTTTTCTTTGGTATTGCCTTCCTATATCAATTATTTCTATTAATATTAACAAAGAGTGCCCAAAATAATGATATTCTCTTTCTTAATAAAAAGAGGTACAAATGGGAAACCAGGGCAGTGAACACACTTTGGGAACAAGTAAAGCACATTAAACTGTCTTAAAAATTCAATAGTAGTAAATGAAACTCCAAAACACTATTAAGTCAACAGTCTCTAGAAAATTAAATTTTAGAAGTTTGCTTCGTATCTGTTTTTAAAATCTTGCTGGAGGACAAAAACTTCACCTTTTGACTATCCCAACTTCATTTGTAATTGCAGATCGTAAATTAAAATCTCTTACAGCCAGAGGTTTTTAATACTAATACTGAAGAATATCCAAGTAGTGAAATTTCAAAATTATTTGGGCAATTTTAGAGTTGTTTGAATTTTCAGGCACTAACAAGGCCGGCAAAGGTCTCAGTCAACTCCCTGCCTGCTGAGACGGAGGCTGAGGGCGGAGTCCTGGGCGTCACTGGGGAGAAGGAGGGCAGAGGCGGGGCCGGCGTGAGCAGGGCGGTGGGGACCAGCAGCCAGAGGCCGGCCAGGAGGCGCCGAGGGAGAGAGAGCCGAGAGTGGAAAGCAGCTGGAGAGGAGGGGTCTCGCGGAGTCCGACACTGTATCAACCTTTTCATTAAAATCTGTCTTAAAGAGTGTAAGTGGAGAATGTGTCAACAAATTCTGGTCCACTTAAAGATGAGACATTCTACGGGCATGACAATTTATCTGAACACCCGGCATCCAGAGGAGCAGGGACAGCAGCCTCACAAGGGCACTGCTTAGCGGTGAGGACTTTGGCATCTTACGCTGGGCTGAGGAGCTCTGCTGAAACCACTGACTACAGAACGAGTTTATTGCATGGAGTCAAAGAAGGAAATCATGGACAAAAGGAGGAAGTTAAGAGAAAATTTACTGGAAATAAGAAAAGGAATGGCTCCTGTCTCCAGGAAGTCCAAATCATCTGTCCCGATCTGATGTCAATAACCTCACCCAGGAGGAAGAAAAAGTTCAGAGAAAAGGATCACAGGAAGCTGGTTACTCTGTGATTCTGAATCCTTGAATATCCAGCCCCGAAGCAGGAGCTTCCAAGGGAGGCGTGTACTCTGCTGGAGAACCAGCTTCCTGGAGGAAAAAGTCTTCTCTCCTCTTACCCAACTCTAATCCTTCTTCCTGCTCTGGCATTTCTAAGCTTAACTACCTGTGTGATTTCAGTTTTCCAGGTGTGTGTGCTGGGGCAGAAGATGGAGAACACAGCCCAGAATCACAGGGCCCAGTACAGGCCTGCAAGCTTCTGAGGTGCCCAGGCCATCCTAGAGCAGGAAGCCGGAGCTGCCCTAGCAGCAGTGAGGAGACAGGCAGCACTGGGAAGCCGAGGGCTTCTACTTCAAACAGGGAAATGGAAGGGGATTTTATTCCTCCGATAATTGCATAGCCGTGATTAAATGCATGAAAGGTGTGAAGGTATGGAAAGATCATGTTACCTCGATAGTTAGTATAAATGTTTTGTTTTTATGTCCTAGTTAAAATACACATAATTTTAAAATGACATTAAAAGCTCCCTGCTGTCCTTTTGTTTTCATATGTGCAGGAAAAAGCTTAAAAACAAAACTAAGACATATTTCCTTTGTCACAAGAAATGACTCAGGTTAGCTGTCTACGAAGGCAGGGTTAGACAGATAGTTACTCCAGCTTCAGGAACAAGGTGCCTGGATCAAGCGGAAGGGAGGGAGTATAGAGTTGGATGAAATAGTTGTGGGTGGAGTAATAATTAAGAAGGACTTTAGAGCCAAGAGGGTTTTACCAATTATGGCAAAGAGAACAACATGATAGCTAAGCCAGAGCCGATGAATCTCAAAGGGCCCAGCCTGTGCTGGGGATGGCACAGAGCCTACAGGGGCTCCGAGCTGCCAGGACCTGGTAGAGCTTTGCCTACACCCCAGATGGAACCCCTGGAAGTGGGAGGTGGCCACATCACAGTCAGCCTCATGGTGCACAGGAGGCCTCACGGGGCAGAGGGACCCACTGCAAAGGGTGCCAGGAAGGGCCTCCCAGGGGCTGTCCTTCTTAGATTCTTCACACAGACATCTGCATGGCTTTTCATATACAGAAGCAATTTGGAGCATAGATTTTAAGGGTAAAATATGGAGAGAGAATGCGAGGGAAAGGCAATAGCTCAAGGCCTGAGATATAAGAACTCTGGAGAAAAGGATTCATTTTTTTGTAAAATAAGTAAGCAACATTCATGAACTGAGACACTCTGGTATTAAACAGGGTCTTCAGAGGTTATTCGTGGTCAGTGTGCCTCCAGTCTCCCAGCCCGTGAACCCTCCCGCGCGGGAATCCCAGGGCGCAGGGACCACAGTGCGCTGCCTGCCTCAGAGAAGATGTGGGTCGTGACTGCCGGGAGCTTCAGTAGCAGTCCTGTTTCGTGGGTCCAACACTGAACAACTGGTCCTCCTCCTCTTCCTCCTGCTCCCCCTCCTCCTGCTCCTCCTCCTCCTGCTCCTCCTCCTCCTCCTCCTCCTCCTCATCC